>CAJQZJ010033126.1:7303790-7375928 GCA_907164525.1 Lophiomys imhausi | reverse complement strand
CACACACACACACACACACACACACACACACACACACACACACACACACAATACATATAAATAAATGTAAAATTTTAAAAACCTAAATCAAATGCCAGTGATAAGGAATTTGCTCAGTGGCAGAGTAACTATCTACATAATACAGCCCTGAATTCAATCCCTGCCACTGCATAAACTGGGCACAGTAGTACATGTCTTTAATGTCAGTCTTTGGGAGGTAGAGGCAGGAGTATCAGGACTTCACGGTTACCTTTGGCAACATACCATGTTCAAGGCCAATCTAGAATACATGAAACCCTGTGACTCAAAAGCCAAACTAAAAAAAGAAAGAGGGGCTGAGGATGTAATTCAGGGTTAAAGTGTTTCCTGTACGTGGGGACCAGAACTCAGCTACCCAGACCCATGTAAATGGCAGATGGATATGATGGCCTGATTCCAGCACTCCAAAGTAGCAGACAGATTGTCCAGAATAAGCTGGGTATCAAGATTAACAGTATAGGTAAGCTCTCCTTTTGACAGGGAGACCCTAAATAAGGTAGGAAAATTATGAGATGGGAGATGAATTTAGTATCAAACTTAGGCACAGGTACACGCACACACACACAGAGTACTAGAGTCATCTAGGAAGGAATATCAACTGAGGAACCGCCTCCATCAGACTGTTCTACAGGTAACTCCTCTTTGGTATTTTCTTAATTAATGACTGATGTACAAGTCTGTATTGTGGACAGTGCCATGCCTGGACAGGTAGTCCTGCATTGCATACAAACAGCAGCTAAGCAACCCAGGTGGAGCAAAGCCAGGGAGCAGCACTCCTCCACAGCCTCTGCTTCAGTTCCGTCCTGAGTCCCTGTTCTAGCGTCCCTCAATGATCCACTGTGATCAGAATGTGTAAGCCAAATAAACCATTTCCTCCCCTAGTTTGGTGGTCATCGTATTTATCACAGAATCGAAAGCAAACCAGGACATATGAATACCACACATACAAAAAAGGAGGGATCAAATTTTGAAAACTAAGCCTAACATTAGAAGCTGGAATTGACCCTGTAAAAATAATAATATGCTTTGGAAAAAAAATCCAAGAACAGGCAATTTTTGCTCACTGTGGTGCAGATATTTATAAAAAAAAAAACTTTAAGTACAAATAAAATGGACTAATTAGGGACAGCGTTAAGGGACAAGTCCCTCACAACCCACTCAACTTTGTAGCCAAAGAAGTATACAAACAATAACTGACACCTGGGGATTTATATGTCAGGCAATTATCATGGGATGGTTTAGGCTGTTTTGAAGGGTGCTGACACTGTACAATAGAATGAGAAAGCTAACTAGTGCAGACAGTGCAGACCCCAGTGTCCGAGGAAGAGTAACAGAGACCAGAGCTTTGTGAAAACCATACCAAAAAAGAAAAGGTGGGAGAAGAGAAAGGAGGGGAGGGGAGGGGAGGGAGAAAATTGCAGGTGTACCCTTGGAGAAGCGATCCTGAGTGCAGGTAGTTGTTTTCAATTTTCTTAAACAGCTGGAAAGGATCCTTCTACCTTCATTGCAGAACTAAGGGATTCTTTTTCTCTCTAACTAAAGGTTCTGATTCACTTCTCCTAAACAAGGATCCAGAGAATACTGCAAAGGAATCAATAACTTCTACACTGAACTGACACCTTGTTATAAGTACTTCATGTTTTCCAGCTATAAACTTCCTATAAAAAGGATATCCATGGGGCTGGAGAGATGGCTCAGCAGTTAAGAGCACTGACTGCTCCTCCAGAGGTCCTGAGTTCAATTCCCAACAACCACATGGTGGCTCACAACCATCTAAAATGTGATCGGATGCGCTCCTCTGGAATGCAGGTGTACATGCAGACAGAACACCCATATACATGAAAATAAATAAATCTTTTTTAAAAAAAAAGGATATCCATGATCCACACTTTGTGACGTGGTGTTATGTTATGAAGTTTTATATAACTCCTGTGCTTGTAGTCCTAAAGGACAAGTAGAGTTAGAAAAAGTTATTCAAAAAGAAGACATGGTTATGGTACATAAATCAGTAGCAGGGTGCTTGCATAGAATGGGAAAGGCTTGGGTTCTATCCTAAACACAAGAGAAAGGAAGGGATGAGAAAAGACAACATAGGGTCAAAACACAAAGGCAAAAACCTGGAAATGTAGCTCAATGAATTGAACTTAACAACAAGGCAGAATCAATAACTTTTACACTGAACTGACACCTTGTTACAAGTACTTCATGTCTCCCAGCTATAAACTTGCACGTCCAGCTAGGAAAGAAGACCACCCATCTGAATCTGTGGTCAAACAGATGTGTGGCTGGAGGTGTTATAACAATACACTCTTCTTAAATGTCAGCTTCACAATGTACAAGCCAAAAGTCTTTAAAATCCATTTATAGAAATCTCAGTTCTAATATTTTCTAAAGAATAATGAGGCAAATAAACAAACAATACCAATCACTGTTTTCTCTTTATTATCAAAATAATAAAGATAAAATATTATCTTTATTAAAAATAGAATAATTTCTTATATTATCTAAATATCTTTACTATTTATATGTCTTTATAAATCTATGTATTTCTTTATTATACATGTGTGTATTATGTGTGTGTGTTTGTGGGAAAGAGAGAGATGTATGTGAATGCAGGCATATGCACACTGTTGTAACCGAACTTTTAAATTATTATTTAACACTTATTTATTTATTACTAAATTCACTTATAACAAACACCAACAATTTCTTAACTATTAATCCTATAAATTCCTACAACCCCTTTAACCTATCCACTAAACCTATTGATAATTATAACAACTACTTTCATAACCTTTTAGAATGATACAGTCTCTGGGGCAGGTCCTCAGTCGTCAGGAACACAGTCTTTGTTGTAGATTCTTTAACACACTTAGCAGTCCTTTTTTGGATATTTCAGATGCAGGTTCGTCAGGGTAAGTTGGTTATTGCAGTCTCACCTTAAATAAGGCTTCATGCTTTCTTCTCTGTGGGAGACCCCAGCCATCTGCAGGCCAACTTACTTCTTTTGAATCAGGAACTCAGCTGCTCTGCCTTAGTCCTTAAAGCCAGGCACAATTTCCTTTAGGCCACTGTTCAGACAGATCAAACCCCTCTAGGCAAAAGCTGAGCCACAGGGTTTAGTCCTTGGCCTTTTGGTGTCTTGCTCAGGCTTTCTTTGCTCACCAGCTTCTTTCTGCTTCAGGGAAATCTGGCCATCAAATGATGGCCAGCCCTTTTTTCAGCAGGACTCTTGGAGCTCTCTAGCATCAGGGGCCTCTTCTCTTTCTGGGCTCCATGCACTGTCCTTAAATAGGAGGAACTCTGTTTCAGCTTAATTTGGGCTCCGCCCACTTAGCAGCTGAAAACAATGTCAGGCCAGATACTTTGTTTCTTCAAGTCTATTGAGTCTTTCCTGTTTTTCCTGACTTCAACCTTGTTTTTCAGTCTATTAAGTCTTTCCTGTTTTTCCTAACTTCATGCTGATAATGCTCTTCATACCCCGAATTAAGAGACAGTATCAGAAACCCCTATATATTTTCTAAATCTAATTTATCTAACCCCTACACACTGTGGCTTGTGTGTCACAGCCAAGAGGACAACTTTTTCCAAGTCGATTCTCTTCTTCCACCTTGTTGAAGCAGATCTCTCACTGTGGAGGCAAACTACAGGCTAGCTGGCCAGCAAGCTCCAGATCATTCTACCTCTGCCTCCCATTTCAGTATAGGAATGCTGCCATTACAAATATGCACCACTACATCCAGGATTTTTGTTTTGTGTTTTTTTTATGTGTGCGTGTGCGTGTGCGTGTGCGTGTGCGTGTGTGTGTGTGTGTGTGTGTAACTAGCAAGACAAGAGTCAGGGGGTTTGCAAGGGGCACGGGAGTTTAAAATTTATTTTTATTTTACTGTATGGGTGTTTTGTCTAAATGTATTTCTGCATATCACATGTGTGTAACGCCCATAAAGATGAGAAAAGGGCATCAAAACCCCTGGGATTGGAGTTAGAAATGGTTGTTAGCCACCATATGGGTGCTGGGAGCCCAACCACGGTGCTCTGGAAGAGCAGCTGGTGCTCACCACTGACCATCTCCAGTCTCACGGAGTCAATCCTCTCCTCCCACCATGTGGGCTCCTAGTTGTACTGTACACACTTCCACCCTGAGTCATCTTACCAGTCCCACAATGGTTTTTTTTCAGTAGCAAAAGAAAAAAGTTTTCGCCTTCTAACAAAAGAGGACCAGGTAGAGAAGTCATGAGGAAAATCAGTGCTAGAACTCGACAGTGACTACGCTCAGGTTTTAAGTGAGGGAAGCACACCGTGGCTCTTCTACACAGACTCATGTCTAGAGTAACAAAGAACAAACAACACTCTGAGATAACCCAAGACAGAACTGTCCTGATGCAATGCCAAACTCCTAAGTCATAAACACAAGCAAATTAAAATGGTGATTTTAAGCCATAGAATTTTCAGACAATGCCGGGCCGTGGTGGCGCACGCCTTTAATCCCAGCACTTGGGAGGCAGAGGCAGGCGGATCTTTACAAGTTCGAGGCCAGCCTGGTCTACAAAGCGCGTCCAGGACAGCCAGAGCTGTTAAACAGAGAAACCCTGAATCAAAAAAAAAAAAAAAAAAAAAAGAATTTTCAGACAAATTTCCTCCATAGCAACAACTACCCTACAGTGACAACAATAGTTTCTACAGTAGGAATAGAAATGAACAACGGCCTATCCACGTTATAGTAAGAATACCAGATCAAACAGACAAGAAACTGTGTCTAATTTCAACTCCACCACTGACTACATGAAATTCACTACCCTGAGTGAGTCAGTTCATTCTTGGGAATTCAGTTTCATCAGTCTCACACAATGATTTCTCAGATCCTGAAAACATTCATGATCTGTATAACCTTTAGTACCAAATTGGAAGTCTCATTCTTACTGTCATAGCACTAGCAGATGCTATGCATCCTACTAGGAAAGAAGAAATAATCTGTAGTCTTACACAGCTCTTAATTGGGAAAGCTACAATAACAACTGAACTGGCAAGATATGCCTGCTGGTCCAATAGTGACAAAAATGTCATTGGAATAACCAATCATTTTCAGACTTAAAACCTGCTCCACAAGATGATGCGCATGCCTGGCTAGATCATGGCTCTCAAAGAGAACCTAACAATAAACTACCCCCTAAATTCGTATCTTTATACCTACAGATTGGTGCATCTCTCAACTCTTATTAAAGAAACTTCTTATAATGATTAATTCAGAGACACACAATTGCCCAACATGCAGAGTATAGGAGATTATGAAGTGCTCAGTTCTAAATGGGGCAGATATGTGACACTAAGACTGAGAGATCATAATGGAAGTAAGAGTGGAAAGACTGTGAGAGCCAGAGGCAATGAACATCTCCAATGAAACACTGTTTGCCAGACATGACAGTACTGTTACACATATGAACTCCTAGAGGCTGTGGTTGCATGGACAAGACCTACATAAGATTAAGTCAGCAAAACCCCAAGATGGGTGGGGGAGGGGCTCTTGAAGTTTCACATGACCTGATGGCTGCTGGAGAAAGGAGAGCCATTTATCTTCAAGAATGCAGCCCCAGAGGGACTACAATATGCCCAGTAGGTATCTTACACCCAGGAACATACAAGTGGACTCAGTGGGTTCAGGAGAGGGGTGGAGCACATAAAGTTGGGAGGAAATAGTGGTGAGACAGAGAAAGAATTACAGAGGAGGAAAGGAGATGGATTTGCTCAAAACACATCCTGAATTCTCTAACAGTTAAAAACCAAACTAGTTCTGAAGCAAGTGGGGGAAAAAATTACATATAGAAGTTGATGAAATACAGACTCTAAGAGGAATGAATAAGAGAGGCCTTAAAGGCTGGGCATGGTGACATACACCTGTAATCCCAGCACTTGGGAGGCAAAGGCAGACAGATCTCTGTGATTTCAAGGACAGCCTGGTCTACAGAGTGAGTTCCAGGATAGCCAGAGCTACACAGAGAAATCCTGTCTCAAAAAACAAAAAACCAACAAACAAACAAAAAACCAACAAACAAACAAAAAGCCTTAAAAGACAGTCAGGAAATAATGAGTAAACTATTACTCATTATTACTCTGCCATAATTCAAATCCTCTAGTAATTTCTCTCTCAAAGGATGTTACTCTAGTATCCAACCAGAAGACACTATGTTGTTGCAACTGGAATTCTAAGAGTTTAAACCAAAACAAGTTACTTCTTTCCTCATTAGACGGAAAAGCACCTCTTTCAAAAGCTGGCTTTCTAACATGTCCAGAAATCAAATTCAATTCAGGAAAATAAACTAGAATTGTCAGTAGTAGGGGAGAGAGGAAGACAGAAAGTATGAGCAAAGTATAATGATACATAAATGTATGGAAGTGTCATAATGAAACCCATGTGTACTGGGTACTGAAGATGGAAGTTGGAACCTTCCAAAAGTTAGGCAAACAGTCTACTCAAGCAACACCTCCGGGTCCTTGTCTTGTCTTGTTACTGTCTGAGACAAAGGTCTCAGGTAACCCAGACTAGCCTCAAATCCATATATCCCAGGCCAGTCTCAAGCTGAGATGTAGCTGAGACTGACTCTAAACTCCACTTTCCAAGTGATGGGATGATAGGCAAGACCAGGTTTTTCTCTGCCTTCCCTGTGCTAGGTTACTGGGTTGCACCACCTTCTCCAGCTACTTAACCAAATGTTTTAAAATGTTCATTCTACATATAAAAAGAAGTAACAATCTCCTGTAGTGCTTGTCCTCTCACTAAGTAACTGTGATTAATACATCCCAGAAGCTACTCTTGAGTTTCAGCATGTTGACTAACTGCATAAGGAACTTACACTAGCTAAGAACCATAAACCTTTTTTTTTTTTTTCATAAATCCTACATTGATTTCATGTTAATTTTGGACTCAGGGAGTGAGAAGTGTGTGTGTATGCAGGTGTGTGCTCCTTCCTGTACTTGCAGAAGTCAGAACCAACATCCAGTACCTCCCTTTATCATTCTCTAGTGTACGTTTTTGCTTAAGCTGACTGGCTGCCAAGCCTCCCTGCCCCTCCCAAATCTGCCTATCTCCAACTCCAAGCACTAGTTATAGATGCAAGCTCACACCTGGCTCTTATATGGGTGCTTAAATCCAAACTCCGGTCCTCGTACTTGCACAGCAAACACTTCACAGACTGAGTCACCTCTCAACTACCAAACCATAAATCTTTATAGCTCTAAAACATTAAAATTCTATTTTTAAAAGTTTTAAAATTTAAATCTCACCTCATCTGAAGAATCTACCTGTCCCAATGTTCCAGTAGCACCTGCAAAACCTTCAGATGGAAGAAAAAAGGTTGTCCATCATACTGGTATACTTTAAAATTATTTTGAGACACGTAAATATCAGAACATTAAATGAACACATCTCATTCTAAAAGTGACCCTGGCAAAGTTCAACATTGCCTTTAAAACTGTTATCTAATAGGCTGATACTTCAATAGAAAACCCCCAAGGAAAGCTCTAATTTAGCAAATACTGTTTCTGAAGGGCCTTGCTTTTAGGTTAACCATGATTATTCAACCCCTGAGCTGCTGACTCTGAATAGCAACTGTTACACTTCTACGGTCACAACCATGACCCTAAAAAACTGAACACCTTGTATTTAAGGGAAGTGAGTGTTTTTCATTGTCTAACCATATTCTCTGTGCCGCCCCTCTTCCTCTGTGAATCTATCTTTCTTTATTCTAATATAAAGAACGACATGGCACTGTTAAAGCTCAAGATAAATTTGTTCAATCATGAGGAAAGCTTAAGGGGTGGTCTGCTTTAATGAAATGACGTCACTATGGTTCAAGTTAAGTATTTACACAAACCTTCAACTGCCAGAGTGCTGGTACCAGCAGAGGGCTCCTGCATCCCATACAGAAGCTTCTCCTCAGGATGTGTGAGCCCAGAGCTCTTCAAAGCTAGAAGGTACTTCTCATGACTTTTCTTCGCACAAGCATTTTCTCCAAGACCTAATATTTAAAACAAAGTTCGAGTCAGAAGAAAATATTCCATTCAAAATCTACATACAGTCATCCTGTGAGTATATACAAGGAAATATTCTAATGGAAGAAACTACAATAAACATAAAATTCATTTCAGATAATATTTTGTGATTATACCTAGCATTGACAATCCCAGAATGAACAGCAATTTATAACAGAAATGAAATCCATTAAGCATCTAAAATACATGAGTGGGTTATAAACAAGGCTAGCTAAGGCATGATTTCAACCTTCCAAAAACCTGGAAGTCAGTGGTAAAGAAAGGCAACCGGAAACACTGTGATGACAATTACTAAGCAGACTTCCCCATGTGATCTGACCATGTATGGTCTTAGGACACCAGTACTCAAGACTTATCCAAAGAAGAGTACTCAGAAAGGCTTTACGGGAGATAAAGCTTCAGTAGAAGCCTTTTTTTTTTTCCAAATACAAATGAAATTACATTTGTCTCTTATTTTTTTCCAGTCATCTTATCACATTTAAGAAATTCAATGTATATTTTATAACCAGGCATCATGGCACATGCCTTTAACCCAAGCACTTGGGAGGCAAACTCTCTCTGAGAGTTTGAGGCCAGCCTGGTCTACATAGAGTTACCAAATAGCCTGAAGTACATAAAGAAACCATGTCTCAAAATTAAAAGCAAAACAGGGATGGTATATAGCTCAGTGGAGAGTTGCTTTCTTAGCATGCATGAGGTTCGATTCCCAGTACAAAAAGTTTGTGATTTCCAGTCTAGCACTACTTCTGTGTTTCCATAGTCACTGGCTAGCCAAGTCATCTTTCTGAGCTTGTTTCCTTAATTAAAACAATTGCAAAAATGCATTCATTTTCAGGATTGTTGTGAGGAATTAATAAACTACATTTACTTTTATGAGAAGCATCTGTGATAGGGCTTTTATTACTTAGGAAACTTTTTATGACACTAGAGACTAAACGTGAACCCAGAGACTGGCGTATGGTAGACCAGCCACTGATCTTGAGTCACAGCATTTACTCTATTTTATAGGAATCTTCATGTGTTTATTATTTGTTTTAAGATATACTTATTTTCATTTTATGTGTATGAGTGTCCACACCAGCTCTGAACTCTTTCTGTACCCCACAAAGATCTTACACTTGTGATTCCCTCATTTCAGCCTCTTGCGCAGCTGAGACTGTAGACATGGCCACAACACCTGCCTCTAACTCAATGTCCATTAATAAAAGTTAACTAACGGTTGTTGTTCATGTTGTTTAGTTTCTAGAAGTAATAAATTTTTTTAAATTTTAGAAATAAAGTAAAACAATTATAGTAACTCCCTCCTAAAATACATTGTTACAGTGGTTCAGAACAATCTGCTTGCCGGGCAGTGATGACACATGTTTTTAATCTTAGCACTTGGGAGGTAGAAGTAGGAGGATGAGTTTAAGGCCAGGCTGGCCTGTAGAGGGAGTTCCAGGACAGCCAGGGCTACACAGAGAAACCCTGTCCCGACTCCCTCCCCGCAACCCCGACTGAAAAAGAGCAATCTGCTTAGCTAGGTGAGGCAGTGCACCCCCTTATTGCAAGCACTCAGGAAGCAGAGACAGGCAGATCTCGCTGAAGACAAGGCCAACCTGGTAAAGAAAATAGAAAAAGAAAATCAAGGCAATCTGCCTGTTCTCTTTCTCAACAGTTGATAGCTTCAAATAAAGAATCAATGCTATCTTAAGAAAATAACAGGTCATAATTTATTCCCTCCCTTTTAAGTTTTTATTGATTCTTTGTGAATTTCACATCATGCACCACAATCCTACTCATCGCCCTGTATATACACCTTCATATCTGCTCTCCGCCCTTGCAACCCCAAAAAGTAAGTAAGTAGGTAAGTAAGTATATAAATAAATAGATAGATAGATAGATAAATAAATAAATAAGGACATCTCACTGTGGAAGCTGGAGTGTGTCACAGTGTGTCCCACAGTATACCTGTTTGTCCACACTTCTTTACTTATAAATGTTCATTGCAATGAGTCTGGTTTGAGACCTCTGGCTTCTACTACACTCAATACTGTATCTTCATTGGGACTCCTCTCAGATGTCCTGTCATTGTCCTGTGTCAGGGAGATCCTGCAGCTTTGGCTCTGCAGGGCCAGCCCCTTCATGTGCTCCACAGTGCATAGATGGGTAGATGTGGGGTGGGCCAACTCAGAGCCCTGGATCTGGTCCTGGGTGGTAGCTGAGCTGGTTAGCCTGACAGATCTCCCATACTCATACCACCAGGACAAGCTCTCAGCACTGCCCCCATTAGTTCACCCAATGTCACAGCCAGCAAGGGGCAGGGGCAGCTCTCCTGCCCACTGCAGGTAGCAAGAGGCTAGAGGGAGGGGCTTCTGTCCTGGCCCACACCCCTACACAGCAGAGGAGTGGTGGGGCCAGCTCTCCCTCACTCACACCCATGGAGTGCCTCACCCAGGCCCTGGCAACCAGGTCAGCTCTACTGTGCTGCCCAGGGGAGGTGCAAGGCCCACTCTCCTGAGTGTTGGTGAGCTCTCCTGCCAGCTGCAAGTAGAGAAGGACAAGGTCCCCCTTTAAGCCAGGGTTCTCACTATTGTAGCCCAGGATAGCCTCAAACTTGAAATCCAACTGTCTCAACCTCCTGAGGACTAGGATTATAGTCCTGAACCACCACATCCACTTAAAGTAGGATCTTCACCTATCTCCAAGTTCATCACCAAGCTCAGACAGAAGTCACCATCATCATCCCCGAAACCCCGCCTGACCTGCCTTTCCTACCTTTCCAATTCATTATTGGCCAAAAAGGATCAAATCATCTTACTCTTGAGGCTAAAACATTTGCACAATGTAATAATTTGAATGAAAACTGACCATGGTAGACTCAAGTTTTTGAACACTTGGTTCCCAGCTTGTTAATGTAATTTTATATAATTGTATTGCTTCAGCTTCTCTCTTAAGCCAGCTAGCACTCAAATAATTTATTATATCAAACAATTTATCAAATCATATTGTTTGTTTTACAAACTTCACAGCATAATCTTGAGCAGTTTTAACCTGCTCTTAACCTTCTATGTTGGTCTGCTCCCTCTTTGCCAAAATCCCCAAGACCCTTGCTTTTTAGGGCTTTCTCTGCTCCAGCTGCTCCTTCCTTATGTCTCCTAGACTTCTGCCCTTGACTGAATCACCTATCTCTACTCTAACTTCTCCTCCCCTGGAGGGCAGGAAGTCCAGCCCTGTACGCTCCTCTGTTCAGTGACTGGCTGTAAGCAGGGGACAATTGGGGAGCACTGTTTACACAACACTGAGACAGGAGATTCTCAGAACAAGGATTGCAACCAGATATGGGGGGGTACAGAAATCAGCATTTGAATTAAACAATAACATGCCTACATCAGTTGGTTGCACTGTTTAGAAGGTGATGCAGGCTGGCTATAGGAAGTACGTCACTGAGGGTGGACTTTGCAAGTTCATAGCTTTGTTCAACTTTCAGTTCACACTCTGGTTTGTATCTGTGGCTAAAGATATGATTTTTCAGCTTTCTGTCCCAGGTCCCTACTGCCATTTGAACCACAACCACCACCACTAAACCATTATGGACTCTCTCTCTCTAAAATCAAAGCCAAATTAACTCTTACTTCCATAAGACACTTTTGGTCGTGGTATTTTATCAGAGCAACATAAAAGTAACTATGCCAATATGTTCAGAGTGAAATATAAAATTGAACATATCCTGTGAGCATCTGGATGTGCTCTGATGTGAGCCTTATTTGAGTCACTATCCACTATCCCCCTAAATGGTTGTTTCATATCAACACCCTAGCCTTTTTATTTCCTCCAAAGAATTAAGTCCACCTTTATCCATAAATTTTCCCACTTGGCAGTCTCTTTACCTGTTATCTGGAAGGTACATAGATCTTATTTTGTGTCTATCAAGACTCAAGTTCATTAAGTATCTTGTATCTTTTTTTTTTTCTTTTTGGTTTTTCAAGACAGGATTTCTCTGTGTATCCTTGACTGTCTTGGAAATCACTTTGTAGACCAGGCTGGCCTCGAACTCACAGAGATCCACGTGCCTCTGCCTACTGAGTGTTGGGATTAAAGGTGTGCACCACCACACCTGGCTTTCTTTTTTTTTTTTTTTTGGTTTTTCGAGACAAGGTTTCTCTGTGTAACAGCCCTGGCTGTCCTGGACTTGCTCTGTAGACCAGGCTGGCCTCGAACTCACAGAGATCCGCCTGCCTCTGCCTCCCAAGTGCTGGGATTAAAGGCGTGCGCCACTACGCCCGGCCATACCTGGCTTTCTAATCAGTATTTTTCATACAATTTGAAGAAATACAGTTAAATTCTTCAAATATTTCAGGTCTCAAATAACAGACGCTAGATTATCTGATTCTAATACATTTGTCCCTGAGACTCATGTTTTGTTCAGCCATTTTTTGCTCTGTTTACTAAGTTGTTGGATCTGTTGCTTTGTCTTCAACACAGGCTCTTCTAAATTACTGAATGAACTCTTCAACTCCATCACTGTACTCCACAGAGACTTTCAGTCACAGAAACACACTTTGGCTCTCTTCATGTACATTTCTCTGTTAATACTCACTCTTCACTCACTGACATCCTATTGTCCATTAATTCTTTAGACACAGTTTCCTTTAATTTTTTTGACAAATGTATAATTGTTCTAATGCTTCTATCTGCTAAAAGCAACATCTACTCCATCATGTTGGTCAATTTCCAGGGGCTTTTTTTCACCTCTTGATTCTAGCATACAGTTTCTCATTTCCTGGCATGCTCACTGGTTTTTACTATGTACTAGGTGTTCTAAAAATACAATATAAAAGATTCTCAGCTCTCAGAGTACTAATTTTTTGTTCTAGAAGACAGTTCAACCACATGAATACTTTGAGCAAGTAAAGAAGAAAACAATCATAAAGGCTTTTTTTTTACACTATGTACTGGGCAAATCTATGGAAAGTTCAATGTGCTAAATTTTCCACCTTGAAAGGAAGCACCTGACATTCTGCCTTCTATGTGGGTACTGTTGGATAATGAGGCTCCTTATTAACTGTGTGTTGGGGGAGGGCATGCACAGATGGGTGTGTGTACACATGTGGAGGTCAGAGGCCCCTCCTCTGTGGATTGTGGAGATCAAACTCCACTTGTCAGGCTTGTGCACCTTTATTTGCTGAGCTGCCTATGCTGTCTAGGTTGTGGGCTTTTCTACTTTGTTGTGTGTCTGTGTCTAAATGTGAGTCTGTACATGAGTGCAGTGCTCTTAGAGGCCACAAGAGGATGTCAGATCCCCCGGAAGCTGGAGTTACCAGCACTTGTAAGTACCCTAAAAAATGAATTTAAGGAGTCAAACTTGGGTCCCTTGGAAAAACGACTGTTGTTGTCCTCCTGACTTAACTGCCAAGCTATATCTTTATCCCCTGATTGTGAGCTTTCTTTGTTTTTCTTTTCTCTTTTCCTCTTTTGATTATGACTACTCTGCCTCCCAAGTGCTGGGATTAAAGGCGTGTGCCACCACTGCCCGGCTGATTATGACTATCTTAAGACTAACCTAGAGTTGACCTTACTTACTGAAGGTCTAGCCTTCTGAAATCTCAGACCCAGATGCTTACAAAAAAAAGAAAGGGCTCTTCTAGCTGGTTAAAGTAAAACCTCACTGCTCCCTAGCACTGCTTGCCAACAGGTAATCATTCAATTTTGAACCCACAATAGACAATCCCTAACAGATCTTAGGAAGTGATGAGAGGTGGCTCAGCAGTTAAGAACAGTTGTTGGTCTTGCAGAAGACCCAGGTTCAATTCCCAGCACCCATCTGTGCCTCTAGTTCCAGGGGATCCGATGCCCACTATGACCTCCAGAGGCACCAGACATGCATGTGATGCAGGCAAAGCACTCACACATATAAAATAAATAAATCTAAAAAGAAAAATATCAAAACTCTTAGGTAGTCTCATACTTGATATTAACTGGTTCTCCAAAAGTCTACCCATCACTTCTTAGTATTCTGCCCTAAAAGCTTCAGCAGACAATCTGATGATCTGTGGATTTTTAACTCAGCAGGACCACCATGATCTGCCTCAGGGCCAGTTTGTACAGTCAGGAAGTCTCCCAGAGCAATCAAGACTCATCTCACACTATCCCTTTTCCCAAGAGTCTGCAGTGTGTTCTCACTGCTCTGCTACACTTTTAAACACTTGCTCCTCCTTTGTCCTGTTGTATGCTGTTTATGACAAACACTACAACATCTACCTGGAATCTGACCCTTTACCACACAATTCCATGTCTTTCTAGCTCACAACTCTGCTATTAGGTTTTACTTCAAATAAATACTGCCTTCTTAGTGAAATACTAGCACCTCCACTCCACCCCATCCCTACATGCCCCCCATAACACCAGCAAATCAGGTGTTCTAATCTGTGAGGTGGCTCAGTAGGTAAAAGCCACTGGTCTGCCAGTGACCAGCAACCTGAGTTGAACTCTTGCAAGTGAAGAGACTGAATGCTCCAACAGAAATCAGGTGACAAGTCTTTAAGAGGTTGGGCAATTTTTCTGAAGTTCAGTTTTCTAATCTATAAGAAGTTTTCTTAGCTGGACGTGATGGTGCACACCTTTAATCCCAGCACTCGGGAGACAGAGGCAACTGGATCTCTGTGAGTTCAAGGCCAGCCTGGTCTACAGAGTGAGCCAGGGACAGTCAAGGATACACAGAGAGAAAAACCCTGTCTCGAAAAACCAAAAAAAAAAGAAGTTTTAATAATTTCAAGCTTTAGAATTCTATGAACAATATTAACTTTACTTTTAGGTTCTAAAAGATGCTATTTTTTTATTACAATGACTATAAATAAGAAAACTGTAAATTTCTTCTAACATTTAACTTACCAGAAGTCAGATCTTTGTAGTTCTGTTGGTTTGTTAACACCTGAGTAAGAACAGACCTCATTGCTCCTCCCATTTTAGTCAGGTCTTCTAAAAAGGAAATTTGAGGCTCTAAAAGCTGAAGGACTTTGTTGAGATCTTTTTCTGGTGGTACATCAGCTGCTAAAAAGAAAGAAAATATATTTATTTTTAGTTGTGAGCCTAGACTTTAATGACTGAGCCATATCTCCAGCCGAAAATATATTTATATACATATGTACATACACATATATAAACACATAGTTATATAATTAAGGATAATTTAAAATATTTTGTTCAGAATAATAACATTTTAAAAATTTATTTATTTTTACTTTACATGCATTGGTGTTTTGCCTGCGTGTATGTCTGTGTGAGGGTGTCAGATCTTGGAGTTACAGACAGTTGTGAGCCGCCATGTAAGTGCTGGGAATTGAACCTGGGTCCTCTGGAAGAGCAGTCAGTGCTCTTAACCTCTGGGCCATCACTCCTGCCCCCAGAATAACAGTTTTCTCTCTTAAATTTTAGTGGTTTCAATGATATTTTATACCCAAAAAAGTCAGTATTAAATCAATATTAATTAGTGACACAATAAGAACTGAACTTGTGGGGTTGGCAAGATAGCAAAGTGGGTAATGCTTGTCTCTAAACCTGGCTGCAATGGCCAGAAACACATGTGGGCCCTCTCAACAATAGTACTGCAGGGTGCACACTCAAGGAGGAACAGAAATAGAAACAAACAACAACAAAAAAAAAAAAACACCTCCTTGGCCAGTAAGAGAAAAATATTAAAGATGAAAGGAAAATCCCTGTTTTTTGCCCTTTAAAAAGATGTTTTTATGCAGGGGGCAGTGGTGCACACCTGTAATCCCAGCACTCTGAGAGGCAGAGGCAGGTGGATCTCTGTGAGTTAGAGCCAGCCTGGTCTACAGAGTGAGTCCAGGACAGCCAAGGCTACACAAAGAAACCCTGTCTCAAAGTAAAAAAAAAAAAAGAGAGATGTTTTACAGACCTTAGAGGAGTGGTTCTCAACCTTCCTAATGCTGAGACCCTTTAATATAGTTCCTCATGTTGTGCTGACCCCAACAATGAAATTATTTCATTGTTATTTCATAACTGTAATTTTGCTACTGTTATGAATCATAATGTAAATATCTGATACGCAGGCTATCTGATGTGACGTGACCCCTGAAAAAGGATCCACTCTCACCCCCAAGGTTGAGAACCACTGCCCTAAAGTCTAATAGAGATGTAAATGAGCAAAACTTTAAAGTTTAGTAGACTGGCTAAAAGAAGAATATGTATAAGGGAGCTAAGGGAGGGTCTGAGTGCCTCAGAAAAGGGACATTTACTCAGCACTAAAACTTCACTTTCTCAGCTGGAAGTCAGAGCTGGGAGCTACTTTTGTACACCTTCTGCCTGTGAGTCCCCAAGTAACACAGATGATAACTGATGCTTGCTTTGGTTTCCAGGGGCTCTGACAACATCTAATAGTAGACTAGGCTTTTGTTTTTGTTTTTGTTTTTCGAAATGGTTTCTCTGTGTAACAGCTCTGGCTGTCCTGGACTCACTCTGTAGACCAGGCTGGCCTTGAACTAATAGAGATCTGCCTGCCTCTGCCTCCCCGGTGCTGGGATTAAAGGCGTGTGCCACCACAACTGCTTAGGGTAGGCATTTTAAGGTAAATAAAAGATCCCAAAGCAACTGTGAATCCACAAGATTTCTGAGCTTCCAAGACCTCAAATTTACCCTAACATCACAGTTTTAGGGTTTTTTTTTTCTTTTTTTGATTGCTTGCCCAACTAAGAAATTAATGATGAGCAACAGAAGAAAAACTAATGAATGTACATTCATAAAATTCATCCTTAGACAAAAAAAAATACTTCCTTTGGTTTCTTCATATTTTCAGATTTTTAAAAAATATCAAACAAACAAAAAGCCAAGTGCAGCTCGTGTCCTCAGTCCTAGCACTCTGGAGCAGAGGAAGACATCTCACAAGTTCACAGCCGCTTGTCTACAGAGAGCTCCAGGTCACAGTTCACGAATGAAGAGAACAACTTCAACAATAGCCCGTCCAGTATCTGGAGCTTCTTAATTCTAAAGACACAGCAGATTGGGACTAAACCAAAGTAATTTTTTTAATTTAGATACATATTGTGAAAGAAGTCCTTCTCACACAGAGGATTCTATGTTGTTGCTTAAAACACAACTAAGAGAATGAAATGGCTTGTTCACAGTAAAGAGAGTTTCAGGAATGACAAAGATATTGTAAGATGGTGTTGGTGATGTACACTATAATCCCAGCACTCAAGGGGCAGAGGCAAGATGAGCACCACAAATTTGAGGCCAGCCTGGTCTACACAGTGAGTTTCAGGCCAATCAGGAATATTAAGCAAGGCCCTGCCCCAAAATGTAAAAAATAAAAAGATCTAATATGCCTTCACAATTTAAGAATGGGGATAAAAGATAAAAATGTATACAATATCACGGTTTCAAATTTAATGTAAGATTTTTAAGTTGCCAGGACTGGTGGTGCACACTCTTAATCCCAGCACTTGGGAGGCAGAGGCAGAAGGATCTTTGTGAGTTCAAGGTCACCCTGTCTAAAAAGACAGTCCAGGACAGCCAGAGCTACAGAGTGAGACCCCATCTCAGAAAACCAAAAAAAAAAGTTTATAAGTTAAATCATTTAAACATAAAAAAATAATATAAAAGGAGGTACCACAGAAAGGCAGACAAAATCTAATTCATAACATCTGACAAAGAACTATAATACATGTCTAAATCAACCACATAAAGCACATTACTCAAGAGCATGACAAAATCTTAAAATAACTGTAAGTTGAGTGTTTTTTCTTTTTTAGTACTAACTTAATGCACACTTAGCAGTGACATAATAATAAGAAAGCAAACAAGTTAAGTCTATCATGAATTGTCATATAAAATACCTGGAGGAGAAAAACAATAGCAATTTATCTAAAAATCTGTTAAATTCAAATATTTCTCAACTACTTAATTTTGCCCAATCATAATATAATTCCAAATCACTAGAGGCAAAAAGCACCAAACCATGCCTCCTACAAGGTACCTAACAAAGTTACATATATCCTTTCTTTTTCTATACCTCATAGTCATTACTTTAAGCATAGGAGCATAAGACACAGCAGAAAGGGCAAAGTTGGAATAAGACATAATGTATATAAAAATGCCACCAGGAAGCCTGTAACTCTACGTGACATCTTTAATATTTTACATTAAACAAAATCAAGTGGTATGTTGGGCTGGGAGATGGCTCAGTGGTTAAAAGCATGCGCTGGTCTTATAGAGGACCTGAGTTCCATTCTCAGCACCCACATTTGAAGGCTCACAGCTGCCTGTAACTCAAGCTCCAAGAGATCTGACACTTGAATTCATATGCACAAACACACACACAGACCACACACACATATACACAGTCAAAAACATAAAACTTTATGTTAAATATTTAAATGTTTACTCTATCATAATTGTGTGATGTGATAATTTATGAGTATTACAATGAACATATTAAAACATACCTGGTTCATTATAGCCTTCTCTTAAGTACTGAATAAGACAAAAAATAAATCTTGGAAGAACAAATTCAGACATCATCAGTAAGTCTTTGGGGACACAGGGAATATTTGAACTTGATTTAATCTGATGTCTTCTGCAAAACCTGTAATAGGGGGAAAAAAGTCTAAGAAAAAGGGAAGGAAAAATAGCAATGTCTAACCTGACAAGGATGTACTACTTCTATTTACAATATTAGTAAAGAAAATACAAGCAAATATTAAAGCCAGTATAATGCTTCTTAATGATTTTTAAAGTACCAAGTTAAAAGAATATAGCCTTAGTAGGCCCTTAAATTAAAATGTTACCCAGAGAGACGTTTCCTAAGAAAGACCACACACTGCCGGGCAGTGGTGGCGCACGCCTTTAATCCCAGCACTTGGGAGGCAGAGGCAGGCGGATCTTTGTGAGTTCGAGGCCAGCCTGGTCTACAAAGTGAGTCCAGGACAGCCAGGGCTACACAGAGAAACCCTGTCTCGAAAAAAAACAAAAAAAAAAACCAAAAAAAAAAAGAAAGACCACACTATATATCCCACATTAAATATATCACATTAAAAATTATATACAAGGAGTCTGAAAGACAATAATATCCTAGCCATTGGTGGGACACACCTTTAATCCCAGCACTTGGGAGGCAGAGGCAGGTGGATCTCTGTGAGTTCAATGCCAGCCTGGTCTACACAGAGAAACCCTGTCTCAAAAAATTAATGATAATAATAATATTCTTTGTTATCTTGAGGTATAGAAAGTCTATCTGGTAAGATTTAGCTTCTATACAGAGTAACTGGAAAAATACAATATGTAAAACAGATAATTACTGACTACAAACTCTTTAAAATGGATAAGAAAATGAGGCCAGGCATGGTGGTACACCCCTTTAATTCCAGCACTAAAGAGGCAGAGGCAGGCAGATCTCTGTGAGTTCAAGGCCAGCCTGGTCTACAAAGCAAGTCCAGGACAGTCAAGGATACACAGAGAAACCCTGTCTCGAAAAAAACCAACCAAAAAAAAAGGGAGGGAGGGAAGGAGGACAAAAAAAAAAAACAAGAAAAAAATCAGGATGGGATATCAACAATTTCCAAAAGAACTACTGCTTAATCAATGCATTCATGAAAGGTGTTCCAGTTCTTTAACAAAGCAATCTTCAAACAAACAAACAAAAAGAGTAATGGGAAAATTATCATTTTGGACTATCTGCTAGATTTTGTTATGCTCAAATTGTCCAATCTCTCTCTCTCTCTCTCTCTCTCTCTCTCTCTCTCACACACACACACACACACACACACGAGAGAGAGCGAGAGAGAGAGAGAGAGAGAGAGAGAGAGAGAGAGAGAGAGAAGGGGGTACCATATCAACTTTGGTATCCCACAGGTAAAAGAAGCACTTCGATGCACATGAAGCACACAGCACAAACACTGAATGTGAATGGCACCAACTCAAGGGCCAACTTCTACTTATAAGAAGGGTGCAAAATGAACAAAATAGTCAAATGACACTGCCAGAAAACAGACAAACCTAGAATGTGGGACATTATATACATATACAGGAAACTGGTTTCAACTTCTGCAACCTGTCAGTGTCAGGCAGATCAAACAGGTGAAAAGGCTACTCCAGTCAAAGAGGCTAGAGAGATCAAGTCATCAAATACATGTGACTAGTCAGGGTGATCTGATTAGGAGTTGTGCACTAGTTCACTACAATGAATTTTATTGGATGAGATAATGCGACTCTGGTCATAGAACATGTTCATGGATATTTAATGATGTAAGAAATTATTTGGTGGAGACATCCCATTTAGGGCTGAGTGTTCTTTGGTCTCTTACTCTCTGCATAGTGTCTGACTATGGGGCCTCTGTTATCTGTTCCCATCTGTTACAGGAGGAAGCTTCTCTGATGATGGCTGAGCAAAGCACTCATCTATGTGTACGCCATCAAATCCTTCCCCAGGGCTCAAGGGAAGCGGAGGGGAAACGTAAAAGCCAGAGAGGATAAGGAAACAAGGCCTTGTAAATCAACAGGCACAAAGCACAATGAACTCACAGAAACCGAGGCAGCATGCACAGGGCCTGCACAAATCTCTATCAGATGAGATCCTAGAGTTAAAAGAAGTGGACAACATGCTCTCATCCCAGAAGCTATCTCCAGTTGATAGTCACTTGCAAATGAAAATTTAGTTTCCTCCAAGGGAGCCTCACTGGGGACACAGACCACTCTTAAAGGTAGACTAATGCCCAGCAGTAGATGGCCAACAGAAAACAAACTCAATGGTATCTCTGGAGGATTCTTGTCTCATAATGACAAGAAAGGGCTTATATATATATATATATATATATATACTATTTTTTTATATTTTTCTCTTTTTAGTCTACAGTTCTTTCTGTATATATATAGTTGTTGTTTTGTTTTTTGTTTTTTGAGACAGGGTCTCTCTGTGTAACAGCCTGGCTGTCCTGGACTCACTTTGTAGACCAGGCTGGCCTCGAACTCATAGAGATCCGCCTGCCTCTGCCTCCCAAGTGCTGGGATTAAAGGTGTGCGCCACCAACGTCCGGCTCTGTATATATTTTTAACCTTACAGTTCTTTTTACCTTACATTCCTTTGTGTATATTTTTTAGCTCCCAGTTTAGTGGTGTTTTTTAAAAGATTTATTTATTATGTATACAATATTCTGTCTGCATATATACCTACAGGCCAGAAGAGAGTACCAGATCTCATGATAGATGGTTATGAGCCACCATGTGATTGCTGGGAATTGAACTCAGGACCTCTAGAAGAGTAGCCAGAGCTCTTAACCTCTGAGTCATCTCTCCAGCCCTAGTTTAGTGTTTTTATGAGACTGAGTATCTTTGCATCTATGTGTTTCTTGTGCCTTTTCTTGGGCTCTTTTCCTTCTGTTTATTTTGTCCTATTCTAATGTGTTAGAGTTTGTTCTTATTTTCTTTTTTTTTTTTTTTTTTTGGTTTTTTTCGAGACAGGGTTTCTCTGTGTAGCTCTGGCTGTCCTGGACTCGCTTTGTAGACCAGGCTGGTCTCGAACTCACAGAGATCCGCCTGCCTCTGCCTCCTGAGTGCTGGGATTAAAGGCGTGCACCACCACCGCCCGGCGATGTTCTTATTTTCTTATTATCCCTCAGAAGCTTGTCTACTTTCTAATGAGAGAAAGAGGGTATCTAGGTAGGAGGGGGAGTTGAGGAGGAACTGAGAGGAGTAGAGAAAGGGGAAAACATAATCAGAATATATTACATGAGAAAAAAATCTATTTTCAATAAAAGGAAAAAATAGCATAAGAATAGCATAAGAATGGCACATGCCTTTAATCCCAGCACCCGGGAGGCATGTGCCACCATGCCCAACCCAGATAGTTTTTTTTAAGATTTTTTTTTTTTAATTTATGGTTAAGTGTATTGCAAATGAGGGGAGGAGCCCTGAGGAGGCCTGGTAAAAGATGCCCTGCTACTGGAGCAACAGGTGGTTGTGACCCATCAGATGTATGTGCTGGGAGCCAAATCTGGGCCTTTTATAGGAGCAGCAAGCACTCTTAACCCCAATCCATCTTTCCATCCCCTCTATAGTTCTTTTAAATCTTCTGAAAATTTTATTTAGTTTCATATTTTATAACTACATTAGCTCGAGTTCATTTTAAATTAGAATAAGGTATAAGATAAACGTTTTGTGATGTTCCCTAAAGAAGACCATGGTGCATGAACACCCACAGTGCAAGAATTTCTTCTACTTTGTTGTGGAAAGGGGCTTATTGTGCAGTTTTTTTAGGCAAGGTCTCATGATCCAGGCTGGCTTCAAAAGTCCTAAAGTAGCTGAGGTTGCCTTTGAACTCCTAATCTTTCTACCTCTACCTCCCATTGCTAGGATTACACATGCACACCACCATACATGGCCCCAGAAACTCTTATAAAGTGTACACAGACAGTTTATAAACTCTCTCCTTTTGTATGTAGAGTAGGTAACAAGAAAAAAAATACAAGACTTACTAACATAGGAATTCATTATTTATGTTAAAATCCCAACTCCCTACTACTTCGAATCTGAGGGATAGTTCAGACCACATGCTCAGCATCTGTAGGACCCTGGTAAGATTCCCAGCACCAAAGCAAGCAGGGAAGAAATCCAAATACATAAATATATATATATATGTGTATGCAACTTTAAACACCAGCAATCCACCACTTCCTATTTTCAAAGAGGAAAAAAAGGAGTAACACTATTTGCAATGCTAAAGTCCAGTTTGTAACAATCTAACGCTCTTTTACTTTAGAGAGGCAGGTGGATTTCTGTGAGTTCGAAGCCAGCCTGGGGTACAAAGTGGGTCCAGGACAGCCAGGACTATTACACAGAGAAGCCCTGTCTCAAAAAAAACAAACAAACAAACCTGTGGCTATAGTACAGAATTTAATCTTTTTGTTTTGTTTTGTTTTTGTTTTTCAAGACAGGGTTTCTCTATGAAGCCCTGGCTACCCTGAAACTCAGTTTGTAGACCAGGCTGGCCTTGAACTCAGGGATCTGCCTGCCTCTGCCTCCCAAGTGCTGGGATTAAAGTCCTGAGCCACCTCACCCAAAGTGTGATATGATCTAATCAAATATTATTCTCAAAAACAAGCATGGAGCTTTTAGACAACAGCTTGCAGACAAGGGACCCAAAAGGTATACAGTTAGAGAACAGAAAATAAAAAGTCTCAAGCAGTAATCAAACTAACCCACTACTGCAGTGCTCTACTAATCAAGTAAGCCCTCTTGACTGTGAAGTGTTCCCCCACACACAAATCTGAACCTGCTCCAAAGATGTAAGGTACACCTCGATCACTAAAGAAGAGCTCATAGTAAATAATGTCCAAGATAGGTTCCAATAGTAAAATTCTAGGTGTCCATGCATATACAGTAACTCCAGTACTGGAGTTGAAGAACAGCATGGGCAACACAGCAAGATCTCCCTTACAGTATAAAATAAAACAAAAACAAGGGGGAAAAGACAAAGAATAAAGTTTTAAAAATAATATCCAAATACACCCTTTCCACCAAAAAAAGAAAAGAATCTGTTGATGTTTGTTCTTTGCAGTGAACGCCTGATCCCCCTGCCCCTGCCTCCCAAGTGTCCCACCAAATTCAAAAATGCATTTTAACTCTAAATATAGAGATTTATGTAAGTTACAAAGATAGAAATACACTACCCATGTTCTGACTTAAGCATGTCTGACTGGGCTGGAGAGATGGCTCAACGGTTAAGAGCACTGGCTGTTCTTCCAAAGGACCCAGGATTCAAATTCCAGCACCCACAAGGTAGTTCACAACTGTCTCTAATTGCCAGACGCAGTGGTGAACACCTTTAATCCCAGCACTCAGGAGGCAGAGGCAGAAGCCCGGTCTACAAAGTGAGTCCAGGACATCCAGGGCTACACAGAGAAACCTTGTCTCAAAAAACAAAATAAGGGGGCTAGAGAGATGGCTCAGAGGTTAGGAGCACTAACTGCTCTTCCAGAGGTTGAGTTCAATTCCCAGCAACCACATGGTGGCTCATAACCATCTATAATGAGATCTGGTGCCCTCTTCTGGCCTGTAGGCATACATGCACACAGAACACTGTATACATAATAAATAAATCTTAAAAAAACAAAACGAAACAAACAAACAAAAAGCGTATCTGACCAATCAAAATAAGTAAAATTGTCTAACATTCAGGTGTGGTGGCACATATTTTTAATTCCAGCACTCAAGAGGCAAAGGCAGGAAAGGCAGGAGGATTTTTGTGACATCCAGGCCAGCCAGGACTACAAAGTACCCTGTTTCTACTAATTAATTAATTATTATTATATAAAAAATAAGTAGAAGCTAACATGACTAGTTTACAGTAAAATCTATACATGAAATCTGTACATAAGCATATGAGGGTAAACTTCTACCAAAAAAGGAGATAATTCTCTCTCAAAAATAGAACAGAGCAATACATTTTCAGAGAACATGAAGACAGCAGAAAGTATTCTGAGGGAACTGCCACACAGAATTGGGGCTATAACCAAGTGGTAAAATTCTTAGCATCAAAGTCTTAAGATTCGATGGAGAGAGAAGATAGGGAGGGGAAGGGAGATAAAAATAACACATAAGATTATACTACAAAAAACAAAAATTAAAGGAATTAAGTATATCATTAAAAAACATTTGTTTTCCAGAAGGGAAGACAGGCAATATCATATTTTCTTCAATATGTTTTAATCAAAACACCACTTAACTAAGGGCGATGGTGGCACACACCTTTAATCCCAGCACTTGGGAAGCAGAGGTAGATAGATCTCTGAGTTCAAGGCCAACAGATACAGTTCCAGAACCACCAGGGCTACATAAAGAAGCCTTAACTTGAAAAACCAAAATAAATAAATAAATAAATAAATGAAATTTAAAATTTAAAAAGAAATAAATAAAAACACCATTTAACTGTAAAGGAAACGAAGAGGCCACTCTGATGATTTACTCCAAAAAAATACCTTTTTAATAAAAAGTATTAAATAAATCCTATATCAAAAACAAAGATAAAAAGATACTTGGGATATTAACTTCTGCCCAAGATAAATTAGACACCAAATTAACCCCTTCATTTAAAACAACCAACATCAGCCGGGCGGTGGTGGCGCATGCCTTTAATCCCAGCACTTGGGAGGCAGAAGCAGGTGGATCTTTGTGAGTTCGAGGCCAGCCTGGTCTACAAAGTGAGTCCAGGACAGCCAGGGCTACACAGAGAAACCCTGTCTCGAAAAAACCAAAAAAAAAAAAAAAAAAAACCAACCAACATCTAGTGAAAGTACAAAGTGGTATTTTTCAACACTCTGGACATCAGGCAATAGGTAGGAAACAAAGTGAGCCCTACAATGTCAGTTTACTTTCTTAGGAGAGCTTCCAGGGCACAACACAAAGGAAAACCAAAATGGCCCAGGCAAACTTCCTGAGTTGGGAAGACAAAACTTGGTCTAGGAAGATGAATGCATTTATACCTTGTTGGACAGCCATCAAAGAGAAAAAAAAATTAAAACTGCAGAGAAATTATCCCCAGAATGCATAGAGAATGCTCCTGAGTCCATGAGTACTGATCAGCACATAAATGTGAGAAATTACCCAAAGCCAGGAATAAATACCCCTGAAAGCATAGTACACACATGCATGTTGGGTCAAGAATGGTGTGAATGGCATCTGTTCCCAAAATCACACTAGAAATTACAAAATTCAAGCAAGAAGCCAAGTGTGCTGGAGCAGGCCTTTAATCCTAGTACTCAAGAGACAGAGGCAGGTGGATTTCTGTGAGTTACAGCCACCTTGGTCTACAGAGTGAGTCCAGGACAGTCAGAGCTCCATGGGTAAGACCCTTTCTAAAAATAAAGAAATAAATGGATAGATAATGGAGATAGGTAGAGCGAGATGATACATGATAGACAGACCGACAGACAGACAGACAGACAGACAGACAGAAGATAGATATTCAGGCAAGAATTTTTGTTTTGTTTTGTTTTTGTTTTTCAAGACAGGGTTTCTCTGTGTCCCTGGCTGTCCTGGACTCACTCTGTAGACCAGGCTGGCCTTGAACTCACAGAGATTTCTGCCTGCCTCTGCCTCCTCAGTGCTGAGATTAAACGCTTGCGACACCATGCTCCACTGCAAAAAAGTAATTTTTAAGGCTCCAGAGATTGAATCATGGACCTCCAACTGCTAGACAACCACTTTCCCACTTAACTACAGCCAAAAGTACATTAATTCATGAGGCATTTAGTCAACAACTCAAAGGAATCTATCCTCAGAAGACAAAAATTAGCCCCTCTTAACAAATCATAAAAGACCTTTAAAAAAAATCAAACTTTCTCCAAGAAAACAGTTGTACACTAAAAATAAAGTTAAAAATTACTCAAAAGAACAATATATGAACTGATGATATATAGGGCAGCCAACAAGGTAGAATTCAATGTCAGACATCGATTGTATAGAAGGCAGAGGAGGAAGGAACCAAAACTTATGAGAATCATCAATTATAGCTGACTCAGAACCCACATGTGAGGATTAAGCAAAGAACACTAACCGCGCAAAGGGAAAATAACAAGTCAGGGAGATGGCCCAGTCGTAACATCTTTGCTAAGCAAGCGTGAGGTTCTCGATTTGGATCTCTAGCACCCATGTAAGTATCGAGTCTTAGCACCCATATGTAACCCCAGCAACAGCAGGGGGAGACGGGCAGACTAGGGGTCTGTAGCCAAAGTCTGTCTTAAACACCAAGCTCCAGGTTCAGCAAGAGAGCCAGCCTCAAATGACAGGTGAAGAGCAATTGAGAAAGGCACCCAGTATCTACCTCTGGCTGCCACACCTATGTGCATGCTTGCACAAGTGCACACCTGTGAGTGTTTGCACATAAAGCATACACAGATTAGAAGTAAGGGTGCTCACCACAGTCACAGGGTAGAACCAAACACTGCTCAGCTACAAAGCAGGCACAATTCCTATCTACTCTGACATATTCGACACCAATTACTCTACCAAAATTTCTGGCTTCAACCAATCAGTCTTTGGTTTCCTTTTCTCCCAGGACACTTAAATCTTTTTGCTACTGGCCAATCAGGGAGAGATTTTAGCATTCTGCTTGTCTCCTTGTCAAATGACCTACACTAAGGCTCTTTTTTTTTCCCTTTTTGCAAACACCAGTACCATAGTATTGGCACTGTGCATCAAGCCTTTGCTCCATATCACTGTGTAGTAAAAATTATAGTTCATAAACTAACAAAGGAAATGTAAATACGTTAATCAAAACATAAAAAAGTAAATAAAGTCCAAGCAAAGCATGGGGGATGACTCACATAATCCCAGAACTTGATAGGCTGTGGCAGGACTGTCACAAGTTCGAGGCCACCCTAGGCTATGTAAAGTTCCAGGCCAGCCTGGGTTACAGATGAGTTCTCATCACCAAAAAAAAGGGAGGGGAGGGGGAGGAGGTGGAGGAGAAGAAGCAAGAGTAGAAAAAGCAACCAAGAACAGACATAACTAGAAAAAAGACAATGGACTTAACATTATTGCTCCAAATGTTCTTTGTGTATAAGGTCTAGGTATTACTATCAGAGTTTTATACTGAATTAAAAAAGAAAATCAAGACCCAATGAAAACAGCTTCTTCATTTTCTTCATTATATTTGTTTATTTTTCTATGTGTATATCTCTGAGAATTATTAAAAATGTAAGAGTTACATGTATAACTCAATGACAGAGTCCTTTTAATGCATTCATTGAGCCCCAGGATTCAAAAAGAAAGTCTTCTAAAAAACTGGAAGATGTGGGCACCACTACAAACAACTACTACAAAACACCAGACCCTTTCCAAATGCACAAGGAACAAGACTGACAGAAGTATATTCTAAAACAAAAAACAAAGCAAAACAAAACAAAAGCTGGGCAGTGATGCAGGTGGTGGCACACTTAGCACTCAGGACACAGAGGCAGGCTGATTTCTGAGTTCAAGGCCAGCCTGGTCCACAGAAGTGAGTTCCAGGACAGCCAGGGATACAAAGAGAAACTGTAGTAGGACCTAGTAAAAGATAGTTTAGATTAGCATCTAGGGAACTTGGCGTATCTTCACTTGTTGATATGGGTGGAGCCAGCTATGGCATGACAATATGCCATTGAAATCCATTTTTAAGAAACCTCGCAGCCGGGCGGTGGTGGCGCACGCCTTTAATCCCAGCACTTGGGAGGCAGAGGCAGGCGGATCTTTGTGAGTTCGAGGCCAGCCTGGTCTACAAAGCGAGTCCAGGACAGCCAGAGATATTCAGAAAAACCCTGTCTCGAAAAAACCAAAAATAAAAAAAAAAAAAAAAAAAAAGAAACCTCGCAAACCATGCAGATGATGTCATTGGCCATAAGGAACAATGAAAATTATGGGACCACACAGACGCACTGTCGAAAGGCATGTCTTGGGAAGCCTGTGAAAAACCACAGCAATAGAGAATACTGAAAATCACTCCGATATCATCATGACATGCAACAAGACTTAAGGGTGGGGGGGGCGTCCACGAGGCTTCCGGCCCCTACTCCTCCTCCTCACTGGAAATCCAGACTGGGGAAAGAGCATAGCAAGGTACTTACGCCATTGGCAGAGTTTGAACCGCTGCAATCCAACAACAAAAACCTGCCAAGGACCTGCTAAGGAAGAATGCCTTTTAGTATTGTGGTTGGAGCTCCAGAGTGCCAGAAAGGTGAGTGAAACAACAGAATTAGAAGCAGTTTGGATAAGCTTTCAGTCTTGAAATTTCTGGGTCCTGAGACCAAGGAGGTAATTCTTGGCTGATTGAAAAGACCGCCACACATCGGCCGTCGGAACATATTGACTTTATAAACTGGCCACGTCTTTGTGGTGAAGGTGGACTGGGCTTGCGAATTGGTAAAATAATGCCCAACAAACTTTGAGATTAAAAGACCTGATAAGACAACCATAGACCAGGCCACCGTACATGGATCTACGCCAAGATTATTAATATCCTTTTAAGAAATTTAAAATAGTGTTAAGTGTTTGGGGTTTTTTTTAATAGGCATTAGAGTGTTTTAGATATTAAGATAGTCTTAGATTATAGAATTTAGATTTAAAGTTTAGATTATAGGATTTAGGCATATTATAGGTGATTGTTAAGTATTAACAAATATAAGTGTGATAAATAAAAATATTCTGTTACAAGAAACCCTGCCCCAGCCGGGCGGTGGTGGCGCATGCCTTTAATCCCAGCACTTGGGAGGCAGAGGCAGGCGGATCTTTGTGAGTTCGAGGCCAGCCTGGTCTACAAAGTGAGTCCAGGACAGCCAGAGATATTCAGAGAAACCCTGTCTCGAAAAACCAAAAAAAAAAAAAAAAGAAACCCTGCCCCAAAAAAACAAAATCAAACAAAAGCCACCACCACGGAGCTTATCGGCAAAGCAGGAGTTGGGCTGAGGAAGAGGTGGCTCAGTAGTAAAGTGCTGGCTGCGCAAGCACCAGGCCTGAGAGAGCACACGGAAGGCCCGGTGTAGTGGTGCGCACTGTGACCCCAGCAGTGGAGGGCACACCTAGACCTATGACTCACTGGCCACCTGCTGGGACAACCTGAAAGCTACCTGTATTTTGATGCTAATTACTAGCCCCAGAATCTGGTTGCCACCCTTGTTGTGTGAACCTTGCTCTGCCTAATTTGGAGTTGACTGACTGAATAAATGCTGCACCCAGGATTGGGCAGAGAAAGAGGTAGGTGAGGCTAAGGTGAGTGCTTTGGGGCCAGACAGACACAGGAAGAAGAAGCCAAGAGGAAGGAGAAGGAGACACGCCATGGGTTAGATAGAAGAACCATATCTCCACTTGTTCTGGAACATCAGCATAGCATGGAGACTGACAGCCCAAGGGGATGTGTGTATACAATGGGGTTTTATGCCGGGCGGTGGTGGCACACGCCTTTAATCCCAGCACTTGGGAGGCAGAGGCAGGGGGATCTCTGTGAGTTCGAGGCCAGCCTGGTCTACAAAAGCGAGTCCAGGACAGCCAGAGCTGTTATACAGAGAAACCCTGTCTTGAAAAACCAAAAAAAAAAAAAAAAAACAATGGGGTTTTATTTGGGGAATAGAATTATAAACTAGCTTAGATGGGCTAAAATTACACAACCCAGGATAAAGCTTGTTAAAATCCATCAAGTATCTCACTGTGATCATTTATAATGGCAAGTTAAGGATTAACACCGCCAACCAATTAACAAACTATAAATACTGGTAATAATTTACTTATTTCTACAGCCACAAGCCTCACAAACTTGATGAGCTTTAGGTGCAGTAAGACTGTCTCTCAAAAAAAACAAAAAAGTGGAGGACCAGCAAGATGGCTCAGCTAGTAAAGGTGCCGGCTGCCATGCCTGACAATTTGAGTTCAATCCTTGAGGCCCACATGGCAGAAAGAGAGAACCACCTGCCGCAAGCTGTCTTCTGGCCTCACACATACACATACGTAAACAAACTGTTAATAAGAAAACATGGATAGTGATAAAAGCACCTGATGCTAACCTCTGGCTTCAACATGCAAGAAACACACACATGCATATGCACCTGCACACACATGTAAACACCCACTGACAAATATATATCATACACTCACACACACCATATTGTACACACAGCATATCACACACAAAAACAAAAGCCAGAAAAGACCAATTAATAATCTATACTGTCACGAGAAAACAAAAAGCTGAAAGAAAATGAGAAATAGATATCAATGAATTTTAGGGGGTGGGGAAACAGAAGGAAAAAGGATCAACAAAACCAAAAGCTGGTCTGTCTGTCATCAGTGGCAGGGAGGAAACAGGACTATGCAGTCCACAGCAGCTTGAGTTAACTCTCTACTCAGGCACATCCAGAACTGCAGGCTTTGCCACAGAAACTGACTACAGGACCAGTTGCTATGAAGCAGAGTTGTAGTTCATTAAAACTGAAAAGGAAATCAAGGAAATGAATGAGACTCATCTGACAGAATAGGTACAGACTTCTCAGAGAAGAAACACAACTTATTAAAAAGTCACTATATCAAAAGGACAGTTTAACATGAAAGGTGATTTGTTCCTTTGTTTGAATTGGTAACTTCACAATTAGATGACTATTTCATTAGACAAAATTCCAAGATCATAGGGAAGAAAATTTTACAAGTAATCCATTCAAATATATGCAGACATATATTAATTTAAGAGATTAGCTCTACCAGCAGTGGTATAGTACATGCCTTTAAACATAGCATTCAAAGGCAGAGGCAGGAGGAGTATCCCCATGAGTTCGAGGTAATAATACTAATACTAATAATACTTTCTACCAATAACTGTATTATCTAATATAATTAATTAATTTGCTAAAATAGCAGTATGTTGAAATAGGATATAAATGGGAGAGTAAAGGTGTCTTTATTATCAATTTTGTACTGAAAGCTCATTACTTATAGAAGTATAAACTAAGGATAAATAGAAACTGTTAACTCATAAAGTCAAATACTGCACCACAGCTTCACATTTGTACTATACAAATGTTGCCTTATGGATGAGTTCCATTCATTGTGGAATTAAAACTTATACTGAGCTTCTTCAAGGACAGGGATGTAAAAAGGACCCACAGCACAAAGGAACGCAGTAAGATTGGCATGCAGGCAGATACTGAGACAGGCAGGACAACAGTTCCTTATAGAATAGGGCATGATATGATAAAGGCCCTAGACTATGATGATAACAGACAATGGGAAGGGCCAAGTAGACACAAAACAAAAGAACAAACCTTGTACCAAAGAGGACAGCAAAAAGAAAAGGAAAAGTTAAGGACACTTAGCAGACACTGTTAGATAACAAGGCAATAATTCCTCTGGTTTTCCCAGGACACAGGATAACAAAGATCAAGAACAATAGTTCATAAAAAGTATGATGCCCAAGCCGGGGCATGGTGGCGCACACCTTTAACTCCAGCGCTCTTGAGGCAGAGGCAGGTGGATCTCTGTGAGTTCAAGGCCAACCTGGTCTACAAAGTGAGTCCAGGACAGCCAGGACTACACAGAGAAACCCTATCTCAGGGGGAAAAAAAAAAAGTATGATACTCAATGACACTAATAAACTAGTGACAAACTAGTTCTGTGCCTCAAGATGTAGATTCCCTACAGCAGCATCCAAAAAAAGGCAGGCTGGGACGTTTAGCCCACAGGAAGACATGCACCACCTCTGTCCTCAACAAGTTAACTCAGAAAAGGAGGGGCCCTGACTAAACTGGTAGAAACTCCCAGGACCAATGGTAATAACATGATGACATTTGCCATCAATGGAAAGGCAACCTCTGAAATGTTTTTAAAGAAACAATGTTTTTAAAGGAAAGTAAGATGACATAATATACTAATATGAGACACTGGCCAATATATGTTGAGGGAAATAACAAAGAGAAAGCGTTAACCAGGTACTCACAGCCTCCACTTAGCACTATCACAATCCAACTACCTAAATACGTCCAACAAAACAGAGGGAAGTGCTGACCCATTATCGCGCACATCTTCTAAGTGCATGTTAAGGTCAAATGAAAATTAGAGAAAGCCCTTATTGAGGAAGGGAGAAAGGCACCATGACCTTTTATCTTACCCACTCATTCTTATGTTATCTCCAATATCTACTGCTTTTGACATTTTAAAGGTGGAGAAGACCACCCTAAACACCCTGAAAACAGCTGCTATGAATCTCATAATCAATTCCATTTCCTAAATAACAAAGTAATATAATTTTGGGGCAATTCAGATATAGCCCAGGTTAACATTTAGGAAGCATCTATTAAATGCATCTATGCTGGCCTCTAGGGTGTCTTTTTTTAAGGACCTTATCTTATAATCTGGGAGAAAGTAAGCAAAGTGGCAAAAAAAAAAACCTATAACACATGATAATATATTAAAAATAGTCAAAATACAGACTGGACATAGTGGCGCACGCCTTTAATCCCAGCACTCGGGAGGCAGAAACAGATGGATCTCTGTGAGTTCAAGGTCAGCCTGGTCTACAAATCAAGTTCAAGACAGCCAAGGATACACAGAGAAACCCTGTCTCAAAAAAGCAAAAAAAAAAGTGGGGGGCTGGAGAGATGGCTCAGCAGTTAAGAGTGCTTCTGCTAGCTACTCTTCCAGAGGTCCTGAGTTCAATTCCCAGCAACCACATGGTGGATCACAACCATCTATAATGGAATCTGATGCCCTTCTGGGAAGCAGGCGTACATGTAGACAGAACACTGTATACATAATAAATAAATAAATCTTTAAAAAGAAAAAAGCAAAAGAAAGAAAAGCAAAAAAAAAGTCTTAATGTTTAAAATCCCAGTTCTGTTTAGGATCCCATCATAGCCTAAAACCAGCCAAACAGAAATTATTTTAATCTTTCATCACACTGTTTTGCTTTGTCTTGTCCTAAGTTCAGCAATGGTGACTCTTGTCCATGTGGAAAGCATAACTTCAACAGTACAGTGGCTGTGAGCCATCATGTGGGTGCTGGAAACTGAACCCAGGTCCTCTGCAAGAGCCGTAATTACCCCTAACCACTGAGCCATCGCCCCAACCCAGTTACACACAGTTACTAATATATCATTTCCATATCTACTGTGATAGCATCTCACAAATGAGTTCTCAATTATTTTCTGTTTCATATATCTGCTAATACTAGTATTACACTGACAATAGAATAATAAATCAAAAAATAGTTGAAGCCAGGAGTGGTGGCACACACCTTTATCCCAGCACTCAGGAGGCTGAAGCAGGTAAATCTTTGTGAGTTCAAGGCCAGGTTGGTCTACAGATTGATTTTTCAGGACAGCCAAAGCTAAGTAGAAAGACCCTGTCTCCAAAACAAAAACCAAAAAGAAACACCTAAAAATTTCCCATATTTCTACAATTGCAAATGTGTAAATAAAATGCTAATACTGCTACAATGGATCATCTCCAATCACACAACATCCTACCATAACAGTCAGACACATAAGAAGGGTTAGGGCACAGCAAGATTTCTTCTTTTATTAAGTATATAGAACAAAGATACAATACAGCTCTGGGACAGAGCATTTCCTAGTTACAGGTAAGGGCCTCCTGGGTTCAATCTCCAACACTGAAATTGATCAATACAGTAGTGAGAATAGATGGAAAGTGGACTCTTTCTAAGATTGCCTAACCAATGGGACTGACACACTTTCATGCTAATGGGAAGAGCAACTCCAAAATACATGCATTCTCAGTCTTTAACAACCTTTGGGGACTAACTGTTTCCAGGGTAACATTGGTCTGTCCACCTGGAACAGTTATAAACATGTTGATTCCTAGTTCTAAAATAATTCCAGAAGACGTCTTAGCCTACATTCCTGGCATCATTATCTATCCCTCTAAAGTCCCTAGAGTAGATATTTAGCCCAGGGTTAGTCCATCTAAACTGCTAAATTGTAAAAATTTCATAATAATCACATGGCTCCAAATTCTGTACTCTCAGTCTTCTTCATGAATCTGGACATAGCAACTCCTGGAACACACAGACAACAATTCTGTTCTTCTTTTCTTTTTTCTAACTTTTTCTCAAAATGGTTAAAGATTAAATGAGTTAAATATGTAAAGCAGTTAAAATTTGACCACTCCCAACAAACAGAAAAAAAAAATCTAAAGTCTTAATAACATGTTAAAAAGGCTACTGGAAAACAGGCCATTCCACATGAACAAGCCTTAGGAAGGACAATTTTTAAATCCCACCTTCATAAATTTACCCCACTGCTATTCTTGTACAGGTGAAGAAGACTGTTACCCAAGATTCTTACTTTGTACGTGGAATCTTCATACCCACCAAAGGACATTATCAAATCAAGGGCAGCAAATTCATGGAACACTGTTAGCAGTTTTTACACTGTAATCAGGAAACTGATTTACTGATGTGAAACGACATCAAAGTGAAAAAAGGCAAGATATAGAATGTTACCTTAGGTGAAAGGAGACAGACAGCAGGAGTGGGAAACATTTATTGTTGCTTGCTTTGCACTAAGAGAAACTAATAGCAGTGAGAAGGGTCTGGCAGAAGGGAGACCAGAAAGGTGGGAAACTTGTATTACAGATTTATTTGGCTTTTTATATTTTTAATATATACATATTAAAATGTTAAAAGTGACGAAAAAATCCAGTTCTAATTGCCTAGACCTGATCATTATTATTATTTGCAAACTCTATCCCCGTTCTGAATCTTTTTTGTAAGATTTATTCATTATTTTATGTATATGAGTGCTCTGTTTCCATGCACACCAGAAGAGTGAATCAGATTGTGTTACAGATGGTTGTGAGCCACCATGAGGTTGCAGGGACTTGATCTCAGGACTTCTGAAAGAAGAGCCAGTGCTCTTAACCACTGAGCCGTCTCTCTAGCCCTGAATCCGTTTTCTTAATCCTTCTCAGAAACCTCTTCTCCAGGCTCTACCTCCTTGATGATTATTTAAGGATTTTATCACTAAGGACTGCAGTGTAAGTGGATTAAGGCATAGGTGCCAACACCAGGTGCCCTGCACACATCAATGAGTTTGTCAAAGATGCATGTGGTGAGCGTCCCTTTTAGACGGATGTTCCCATATTAATGATTAAGGTGCCCTTAACTAGATAAAACCCAGCACTTGATTCTTAACTCGCTCAGTGATTTCCTCCTTCTTCTGATGTGAGGGGTACTCTACATCTGCCGGCTCAGGAGCCCAATTCTTGGTCACCCCAGCACACCAAATACTCTTGACAGCTCAACAGTCCCTTTTTATGCAAGCCCCTCCCCTTCCCTCCTCCATCAACCCCCATTAGCTCCACAGCTCTGTCCCTCACACAGACACACAGACATTTCAGACGCTTTCCCCGCAAGGGTCCTAGCCTGCAGTTACAAGACCCTCTCCCTGCCCCTCCTCACCCTGTGACCCAATTCAGATTCCCAAACCACTCCCTCCAAGTCAATCCAAATCACTTCTACGGCTCTTCTCCGGAACCGGGCGGGCGGCTGTACCCAACAAGTACACAACTGGCAGCTCCACACCAGATTCCCCCAAGTACCCGCCCCTCCTGCTCCCAGGCCTGTCGCCCTACGCACTGAACCCTCCTTCCCCCTCACTCGCCCACCCTGACCTCCTCGAAAATTCCCAGCCTGGTTCCCCGCACACCCTTTCCACCAGTGACAGCTCGGTCACCTCCAACCCCTTGTGTCTGCGTCCTCCCCCAAGCTTCCCTGGACAGATGAGGGTCGGTTCCCAGATTTCCCCTAGGGCAGGCACCCCCACCCACGACACCGCAAGACCACACAGCCCGGATCGCCTCACCGGGGCTCCACTCACCCACTCTCCCGCATTACGTTGCTGTCCCCGCAGTCGCAGGCGCCCCCGGCCTGGCTGCGGAACATGTTGAAGTCGTGTCCGGTGTGGTCGCCCTGGTGGAAGCACTCCGCGCACAGCGACATGCAGGGAGAGATGCCGCACGTCCGGCAGCGGTAGGCCACGAAGTTGGCCGTCCAGACCAGGCCGCAGAGCGCCGCGGGGTCGTAGGCCCGCACGGCCGCGCAGAACTCCTCGTAGCCGCCGCCGCCGGCCAGAAGGCACTTACACCACTCCAGGGCATCCTCCTCGGCCGCGCCTGGGCCGCCGCCGCCCGCCGCCTCCTGGCCGCCCGCGGCCCCGGCCAGCGGCCGCTCTGCGTTCAGCACCCGCTCCAGCAGCGCCTGGAGCTCCTCGGCGCCCGCACGGTTGTCCGGCCGGCTGAGAGCGGCCTTCAGATGCGCGGCGGTGGCCGCCTTGTCTATGGCCGGCCCCTGCGCGGGCGCCTCCGGCTGGGGTGGCTGCGGGCTCCCGACGGCCGCGGCCGCCGCCGCCGCCATGATGAGAGCTCAGAATTTGGAGAGTCCAGGGCTCGCGGCTCCTCCCGGGAGGGCGGAGGAATTGACTGCTGCGATGGCTCCGCCCGCCCAACTCTCGCGATACCCCGCGCCGCAGAGCATCTCCGCGCTCTCCCCGCCCTTGCGCACGCCCCCCGGGCCATGCCCCTTCCTCCGTCGGGCTCCGCCCCCTCGCCGGGCTCCGCCCCCTCGCCCGGCCCGGCTCTGCTCCCCGTGTCTAGGTCCCTAGCTACCTGTTGGCTCCCAACTTTCAAAACTGACAGCTGCTTACACGGAAACCGGCACAAAGGGAGGCTTTAGTAAGAGTGGGTTTGCTGCTGTCGAGATGTAATAGACTAGAGAAGAATAAATAAAAAGAGAAAAAAAAAGTGTGCTTTTTCTTTATTTGCCTGGAACATTGGAATTATACACAGCATCTACCAAGTGCATTTTAGGGATCTGTATCTGGTCTTGAGGTGTTGATTGAGACACTGGATTCCTGAATTCATGTTGAAGCTGCCTCCTATGTATTTCCGAGTCAGTTCTTAGCCTCACACTACTTCCAGGTGACTCTCCTAAAATAAATTCTTTTAAATAGTAGGATATAGTCTTTTTTTTTTTTTTTTTTTTTTTTGGTTTGGGTTTTTTATTTGGTTGGTTGCTTGGTTTGCTGGTTTGGTTTTTGACTTTGGAGGCAGGGTTTCTCTGTGTAGAACTTGCTCTGTAGACCAGGCTGGCCTTGAACTCACAGACATCTACCTGCCCCGGCTCCCAAATGCTGGGATTAAAGGCAAACACCGCCGGGCGTGGTGGCGCACACCTTTAATCCCAGCATTTAGGAGGCAGAGGCAGGCGGACGTCTGTGAGTTTGAGGGTAGCCTGGTCTACAAAGCGAGTCCAGGACAGCCAGGGCTGTTACACAGAGAAACCCTGTCTAGAAAAAACAAAAAAGGCAATCACCACTACGTCCATCCTTTTTTAAGTACATTCAATTTGTTTATTTGAGTAGAGCTTTCTAATACACATATCTCTCCCATAGCTTGCGGGAGTTGGTTCTCTCTATCAAGTGGTTTCGGAGGATTGAACTCAGGCTTGGCAGCAGGCTCCTTTATGTGTTTAGTCCTTAGCCCTCTTGTTATCCTCTTACCAAACTTTATAGTGGAGAGAAAGTTGTCTTAAATTTTTCTTTTAATTTTTTTAATTTTGAAGAGACAACCTTAAATTGTCTCTTCAAAACCCACCAACATCACTATTTCTCACTTGTCTGGAGCAAGAGACACAGACAGACCCACCACTAGAACCTGATCACTATCCCATCAGAGTTTTTAGTTTTGCTTGCTTGCTTCTGTATTTGTTTCAAGACAAGATCCGCTGTGGCCCAGACTTCTCCGTAGCTTAGTATATGACCTTTAACTCCTACCTCCATCTCCCAGTCCCGGAACCACTGTACTATGCGTGGTTTATAGGGAGCCAGGGGTTGAACCCAGAGCTCTTCACATGCTAGGTAAGCACTGTACCACCTGAGCTACATCCCCAGCTCTTGTTTTCTTTCATTTAAAGGGGGTGAAAGGGTTGCTGGAGAGATGAATCGGGGTTAAGAACACTGGTTGCTCTTCCAGATGACCCAACTTTGGTTCCCGGAACCCACAGAGCAACTCACAATTGTCTTTAACTCCAATTTCAGGAAACCCAATGCCCTCTTCTGACCTCTGTGGGCACCAGGTTTGCAAGTGGTACACAGAAATATTTGCAGGCAAAACTTTTTAAATAAAGATGAAAAGGTTCTAATTTATTTGATAACTGTCTTGAGCAGGAAACTCTCAACCCATTACTAATTGGTCATTTGCCTGGGGCTTTAGGGGTTGGACTAGGTTGTTCGTTCTGAAATACTCTGTAACTCTGTTTGAAGGCTACCTACAAACCAAAGCCTCCTGCCTTAATCCCAAGATTACAAGCTTGTTCCACCACTCTGGCTGGTAAAGTTCTTCAGGGGAAAGAACCAGTCTCCCTTCTCACTGAATCTGTCTGACTATTGTTAAATGGAAAATAATTACAACAGATAACACTCCTGGAGTTTCCAGTATGTGCCAGCTCTTTAGTGTTATTTCTTTTAACTGCTCAATGAGCCTGTTAAGTAAGTAGTAGTAGAGGAAACGAAGTTTTAAGTAATTCTTATACCTAAAAACACAGCAGGCAGCACAACTGTTTTGTTCCCAGTACTAGCCTCAGATGTCCCGGTGAGCAACTGAGAGCAACCTGGCAGACATTTGGTAAGCTAGTTTTCTGTATGAATAAGGCAAGGTAGAAATATCTGGGACCCTGATAGATGCGTATAAAGAGGCTTTCCTGGGAATTTTTTTTAAACATTTTTTATTTATTTATTATGTATACAGTATTTGCTCTACATGTATGCCCGGGCAGATCTCAATGTAGATGGCTGTGAGCCACCATGTGGTTGCTGGGAATTGAACTCAGGACCTTGGGAAGAACAGCCAGTGCTCTTAACCTCTGAGTCACCTCTCCAGCCCGGGAATTTTTTTTTGAAGAGACTGGGAGATTGGGCTATGCAATGACATTAAATGAAAACAACAACAACAACATCCCGAGAACTAAATTTGTACCTTCAAAATGTCTCAAAAAACAGTTTGCAGGCTGGGCATGGTGGCACATGCCTTTAATCCCAGTACTCGAGAGGCAGACAAATCTCCGAGTTCATCATCAGCCTGGTCTACAGAGTGAGTTCCAGGACAGTCAGGGCTACACAGAGAAACCCTGTCTAAAATTTAAAAAAAAAATTTTTAAACCTGTTTGCAGAGGAGTTAATGTAGGCCAAGCCCTAAATGCACTGTCATGCTTTTTCCCAAAAATACTCTAAAACATGAGCCGAGAAACTTACTAAAAATGTTCTTGTTTCAGTATTAGCCCAATGGGAGAACTGCAGAAAATTCAGCTGTGAGTTCTTAAAGGACTCGGTCATTTACAAAGAAAAAAAAGAAAAGGAGCCATGTTCATGGTAGCAACTTATGTAACCCCAGCAGGAAGATCAGGAGTGCAAAGTCACCCTCAGATATGTAGGGAATTGAAGGACATCCTGGGCTACCTGAGACCCTGACCCAAAGTCAAATTAAAAGATGGAGCCAGCACTCGAGAGGCAGAGGCAGGTGAGTCTCTGAGTTTGAGTCCAGCCTGGTCTATAACATTTGTTCCAGGACAGCCAGAGATACACAGAGAAGCCCTGTCTCAAAAAAGAAAACAACAAAAAATGAAGCGAGATATAATGATGTACACCTATAGTTCCCAATGCTCCAGACACTTGAGGCAGAAGCACCACTTGGGCCTCAGGAGTTTGAAGCTAGCCTAGACAACATAGCAAAACCCCAAGAAACAAAACGAAATGAAAAAAGAAAGAAAATAAAACAGTAAGACAATAATTGATGTTGAAAGAGAAAACTGTCAAAGGAATTTTTATGGCTATGGGCAAAGAGGTTAATATTTACTAATAGAAAAATATATTGGAGCTGGGTGTGTATGTGCCTGTAATCCCAGCACTTGCTTTTTGTTTATTGTTGGTCTTTTTTAGGTGGTGGTGGTAGTGGTGGTGTGTGTAGGTGTTTATGTGTCTATTTTGAGATAAGATTATAACTGCCCTGAAACTCATAGAGGTGTGCATACATCTTTGCCCCTCCCAGGTGCTAGGGTCAGAAGTACACACCGCCACACCAAGCTTCACACCAGCACTTGGGAGTATAGGCAGAAAGGTCAGAATTTCAAAACCATCCTCTCCTACATAATCAAGTTCAAGGCTACATGACAACCTGTCTCACCAAAATTTTTTTTTCAGAAAATGAGGAAATGATAGTGCTGGAGAGATGGCTCAGAGGTCAAGAGCACTGCACTGGTTGCTCTTCCAAAGGACATGGGTTCAAATCCCAGCATCCACATGGAAGTTCACAGCTGTCCGTAATGGCCTGGTGTGGTGGTATGCTCGGGAGGTAGGGGCAGGCGGATCTCTGTGAGTTCAAGGCCAGCCTGGTCTACAGAGTGAGTTCCAGGAGAGCCAGGGCTGCACAGAGAAACCTTGTCTCAAAAAAAAAAAAAAAAAAGGTTCGTGGTTCTTCTTTACGATTTCAAATGTTGCCATTTGATTTGGTGATTGTATTAGTCACACAGATGGGAGATGACTTGTATTTGAAGGCCAAGCAGAAACTGAGATGTTAATATTGTTGGGAGCATCCTGCACAATGATGCCCTCCATGACAATCTCCTTGCCCTTTGCTGAGAGAGGGACACAGGCTGCTAACTAGGGTCTTCACTTCTTCCCCCTAACTGGACCTCAAAGAAAAGAGACCCTTCTGCTTTGTTGTGAACTGGTAGAGAGACCAGCACAGAGCTGGGGCTAGGAGAAGTCCGTGTGCGGATGCCGCATTAGAGAAAGAAGAGCTGATGCCCTGAGACCACAGGCACAGGTGCCTACAGACAACTCCTCTTCCTCCACTGTGTGTATGGTTGAATGTAATTCTCTTTTTAGGCTTAAAACAGGTTTTTCTTCCTCTTGCAATGGAGAGAGCTCCAATAAATGCAAATTTTATTAAGGTTCTTTATATTAATTTTGGAAGGAACTGCGTTCATCTATCAGTTATAACTTATCTTTTTGTGTGGCTTTATTTTTATTTGAAAGGTAACATCACAACGTCAAACCCTCAATTAGCATGCTTGAAGCCCCGGATCCTAACATGAGGTGGAAGGTGACAAGAATATTTTGTACCAAGGATTAAAGTTCATGTTTGTAATCCCAGCATTTGGGACACTGAGGCAGGAGGATCACAATTTCTAGGCCAGCCTAGGCTACATAGGCCCTGTCTCAGAGAGAGAAAAAGAAACAGACAGAGATGGAGTGGAGAGGAGAGCACAAGCTAAGGGTAGTATAGTATACAACTGTAGTCCTAGCTCTTGAGAATAGAGTGAGCTACAGAGATAGCTTGGTGGTTAAGAGCATTTGCTGCTCTTTCAGAGAACTCAGGTCCAGTTCCCAACACCAACACAAGCAGTTTACCAAACTCTGGAACTTGAGTTCTAAGGGTCCTGATGCCCCCCTCTTCTGGCCTTTGTGTGCACTGCATGCAGGTCTGGGCAAAAAACAAAACAACAGAGCAGTAATACCCTAGACAGAAAGTCCATTGAAGAGAACTCTTTAAAATTGTGATAAGGATACTGAAGTGTAGCTCTCCATAACTGATGGATTCTAGGAATTAGTTTTCTTTTTCATTTTTTTAAACATTTATTTATCACTTTAAATTACGTCTCCATTATCACCCCCCCTCCACTCCCTCCCTATCCCACCTTCCCATGCTCTACCCACTCTCCCACCTATCCCACCCCTCCAGTGAGGGGTGCCTCCATGTATCAGTCCCCCTCAGTTCATTAGTCACATGAGGTCTAAGAGCTTCCTCTTGCACAGGGGGCATACATGGCAGTTCCACTAGAGTGGAGTGTCCCATTAACAGGTAACCAAGTCCATGTTCCTGTCCTTTTGGATCTATTGATGGTTGGATGGTTATCCTGTACTATATGGCTAAAATCCAGTTATAAGTGAATATATGCCATGTGTATCTTTCTGAGTCTTAGTTAGCTCACTCATGATGAGCTTTTCTAATTCCATCCATTTGGTTGCAAATTGCATGATTTATTTGTTTCTGATAGCTGAGTAGTATTCCATTGTGTAGATGTACCACAGTTTTTTATGCATTCTTTGGTTGAAGGACATCTGGGTTGTTTCCAGTTTCTACCTATTACAAATAAAGCTGCTGTGAACATAGTTGAGATGTCTTTGTGGCTTGGTGAGGAATCTTTTGGATATATGCCCAGGAGTGGAATGGCTGGGTCTTGAGGTAGAGCTTTTTCAAGTTTTCTAAGATATTGCCAGACTGATTTCCATAATGGTTTACAAGTTTTCACTCCCACCAGCAATGGAGGAGTGTTCCCCTTTCTTCACAACCTCACCAGCATGTGCTGTCTTTTGAGTTTTTGATCTTAGCCATAACGACAGGAGTGAAATGGAATCTCAGAGTCATCTTGAGTTGCATTTCTCTGATGATCAAGGATGTTGAAGATTTCTTCAAGTGTCTCTTGGCCATTTGAATTCTTGGTTTAGCCCTGTACATCATTTTTTAAAAATTGTTTTGTTTACTTTTTATTTCATGTGCATTGGTATTTTGCCTGTATGTATGTCTGTGTGAGGGTGTTGGATCCTCTGGAAATGGTGTTGCAGACAGTTATGAGCTGGCATGTGAGTCCTGGGACTTGAACTAAGGTCCTCAGGAAGAGCAACCAGTGCTCTTAACCTCTGAGCAATCTCTCCAGCTCCTGTACCCCATTTTTGATTGAATTATTTGGTTTCTTGGTGTTTAATTTCTTGAGTTCTTTATATATTTTGGATATTAGCCCTCTGTCAGATGTCCGGTTAGTAAAGATCTTTCCCCATTCTTTAGGTTGCCATTTTGTTCTAATGACAGTGTCCTTTGCCTTACAGAAACTTTTCAGTTTCATAACGCCCCATTTATTGATTGTTGGTCTTATGGCCTGAGCTCTTGGTGCTCTGTTCAGGAAGTTCTCACCTGTGCCAATGAGTTTGAGGCTTTTTCCCACTTTCTTCTCTATTAGATTTAGTGTGTTTGGTTTTATGTTAAGGTCTTTGATCCACTTGGACTTAAGTTTTGTGCAAGGTGATAAACATGGGTCTATTTGCATTCTTCTGCATGTTGACATCCAGTTAGACCAGGACCATTTGTCAAAGATGCTTTCCTTTTTCATTGTATGGTTTTGGCTTCTTTGTCAAAAATTAAGTGATCTTAGGTGTATGGTCCTACAGCCGATAGACTCTTTCAGCAAGGTGGCTAGATACAAAATTAATTCAAAAAAAATCAGTAGCCCTTCTTTTTTTTAAGATTTATTTATTTATTTTATGTATATGAGTACTCTATCTACAGCCAGAAGAGGGCATCAGATCAGATTGTAGATGATTGTGAGGCACCATGTGGTTTCTGGGAATTGAACTCAGGACCTCTAGAAGAGCAGGCAGTGCTCTTAACCGCTGAGTCATCTCTCCAGCCCAGTAGCCCTTCTTAACACAAAAGATAAATGGGCTGAGAAATAAATTAGGGAAACAACACCCTTTGCAATAGCCACAACTAATATAAAATATTTGGGGGTAACTCTAACCAAGTGAAAGACCTGTACAACAAGAACTTCAAGTCCCTGAAGAAAGAAATTGAAGAGGATATCAGAAGATGGAAAGATCTCTCATTTTCGTTGATAAGTAGGATCAACATAATAAAAATGGCTATCCTACCAAAAGCAATTTACAGATTCAATGCAATTTCCAAAAAAATTCCAACACAATTCTTTACAGACCTTGAAAGAACAACTCTCAACTTCATATGGAAAAACAAAAAAACCCAGCATAGCTAAATCAATCCTGAACAATAAAAAAAAAACATCTGGAGATGTCACCATCCTGATTTAAAGCTATACTACAGAGCAATAGTAATAAAAACAGCGTGGTACTGGTATAGAAACAGACCAGTTGACCAATGGAATGGAATCGAAGACCCAGAAATAAACCCACACACCTATGGTGACTTATTTTTTTTTTTTGGGTTTTTGAGACAAGAGTTTCTCTGTGTAATAGAGCCCTGGTTGTCCTGGGCTCACTTTATAGACCAGGCTGGCCTCAAACTCACAGAGATCTGTCTGTCTCTGCCTCTTGAGTGCTAGGATTAAAGGCGTGCACCACCACACCCCGCTGCACAGTTTTCTCTAAGGGACTGGCCACAGAGAGTCTGACCATGCTCCAGTGAGTATATGGGCAGCACAAATTGAACTACTATTTTTTTTTGAGGGGGAGGTCACAAGGGTGAGGAGGCAGAACTGGATGCCTGGGGCATGAACTGTGTTATCTGTGTACATGACTATGAAATTACCAAATAATCAATAAAAATATCATTTTGGGTAAAAAAGATTTTGAGCCATTTCCATTTCAAATTTGAAGAGACTCTGAATAATATAGTTACAAATATTCACCTATAAGTTTTTGTGTAGAAATAAGCTTTAATTCCTCTTAGGCACAGGGCTGCATGATAAACTTGACTTCATAAGAAATGGCCAGGCATGGTGGCACATCCTTGCAACCCCAGCATTATAAGAGACTAAGGCAGGAGAACGTTTAATTCAGTTGACTTGAGCTACAGAGTTAGACAGTAAAGGAACAAGAAAGTACCAAAGAGGTGGAAACATTTTACATTCTACAGTGACAGAGGAGAGCTCCCAGCTTTCCAAGAAACATTTTGGTTTGGGTTGGGGTTTTTTTTTTTTTGTTGTTTTGTTTTGTTTTGTTTCTGAGGTGAGGTCTTATGTAAGTCCATGCTGGTTTTGAATCCCATACATAGCCAAGGATGGCCCCAAGCTCCTACCGCTCCTGCTCCTAATTCACTGACTTTGTTATTATATATCTTTACTTACTTACTTACTTACCTACTTACTTACTTATTTTGGTTTTTCCAGGCAGGGTTTCTCCATGTAGCCCTGGCTGTCCTGAAACTCGATCTGTAGACAAGGCTGGCCTTGAACTCAGAAATCCACCTGTCTCAGCTTCCCAAGTGCTGGGATTCAAGGCATGCATTACCACCATCCAGCAGTTATTGTGTATCTTCATTTTTATTGTCATTTTAAGGATAGGCATCTTAATGTAATTTAATTTGTATTTCTTTAATAACTAATTAGGTGAGCATCTTTTCATGAGTTTAATGAATATGTATGTATCTTCTTTTATAAAATATTAATTGATTTTTCGTTTTGGTTATCTGGGTATAAATTCTTTTTTAAAAGTTAATCACTTTTTCGACCGATTTTGAAATCTTGGTTATTTATGATTCTGTTGCAATGTATATCACACTTCTACAAGTTTACAAGCTTGAAGAATTAAACACACCTGTAAGTTTTTACTTTTGTGTGTGTATGTGTGTGTTTGTGGAATGCCAGTGCTGTTGCTGTTATTATTTGTTTGTTTTACAAATTTTTATTACAGAGTCTTGTGTAGCCTAGATTAGCCTCACATTCACTTCACAGCCAAGGATGGGGTTGAATTTCGGATCCTCTTGCTGCCACTTTCTATGATGGAATTACAGGGGTGAGCCACCACAGCCAGCTGTAAATCCGGGTATTTTTATTTATGTAACTGATCATTGCATTGAATGGCTCTCTGATTTTGACATCATGACCCATATAAGTAAGAAGCCTGAAAAATACCAGAACCTATATAACCTCTATGCATGCACTGCCACATACCTGAAACTAAAAAGGTGGTGGTGGGGGTGACGTTTAAACTTGTTCCAGTTATTCCTGTTCCAATGCTGAGGAGACATAGACGGTAAGTGTTAGGATTTTGTAGAAATGCATGAATGTGTGGAGACTCCTGAAGAATGTTGGAAGGCATCATCGTGGATAAGTGGGGTAAAGGTCCTCAGTTTCCTCCACAGGATGTGGTCCTAGAGAGAAACCAGCATAGTCCCACAGACACTGGTCAGTACAGGCTGGTGGACACACTATGTTTATACAGCAGTTAGAAGACTTCCTAGATTTTGTCTTATTTGGGGGTTCTGGGGTGTGTGTGTGAGAGAGAAAGAGAGACAGTCTCACTATGCAGCTCTTGGCTGACCTAGAACTTCCTATATAGACCACGTTAGCCTTAGACTCATAGAGATTGACCTGTCTCTTAATCCCAAATGCTGGGATTAAGAGTGTGAGCCATCTTTCCAGCCCCTTATTTGGGTTACAATTTGGTGATCCATTTGGAGAAATACTGAGAAAATTTTCTTTTTTTGCTTTTTTTGGGGGACAAGGTTTCTTTGTGTAACAGCTCTGGCTGTCCTGGATTCACTTTGATCACCAGGCTGGCCTCGAACTCATAGAGATCCACCTGCCTCTGCCTCCCAAGTGCTGGGATTAAAGGCATGTGCCACCACGCCCAGCACTTTAGAAATCATTTTTAACTGATGATTGTGAAATGCATTACTCGTGATCTACAAGGCTAGGACACATTTTAATTGTGTTCAGTTTCTAACACTAAAGTAATGGGTTGAAAGTGCTCTGGCTGTCTTGTGGATAGCTCAACCACACTGTTGTAAAATCTTGATTGTCTTTTATCAGATGTTTCTTTTTTTTAATTATTTTTATGATTTTTATTTTTATTTATTTTATGCATATGTGTGCTCTATCTGCATGTACACCTGCATTCCAGAAGAGGGCATCAGATCACATTGTGGATGGTTGTGAGCCACCATGTGGTTGCTGGGAATTGAACTCAGGACCTTTGGAAGAGCACTAGCCAGTGCTCTTAACCGCTGAGCCATCTCTCCAGCCCCTTATCAGATGTTTCTAATTTATTTTTTGACAAATCCAGCTCTCTGGAGTTAAACCAGAATTCTGGAAGAATCTCTAATGATTATATCTTTCAAGATTCATATTTTTGTACACAGATTATATAACCTAATGCAATGATTCCCAGAAACCAGGGGTGGAAGTGGGGACACTGTGGTGTGGGTGACACCATGGCCACCATCGTGTAGAGTATAGTGATCCTGACAGGGAGCTTGTGGACTTCTAGAAGCACACTATCCATTGAAATATGATGAATATGCAATTACCTTCATTGTGATTTCAGACCTTCTGGTGAGGGGGCTTAGTCTGATTCTTTTTTGTTCTTGCTTAAGTATTTGTTCATTTTGAGTCTCATCATGTAGCACAGGTTGAATTTGCCTTTTTGGACTCAGGAAATCATCAGCCCCAGCCTCCCTAATAGCTCTGACCAAAAAAACAGTTACTATTGGGGGGATGATCACAAGGGTAGATACGACAGATAGGGTGCCTGAGGGACTGCCCCTGACCTCCTACTACCATCTCACTCTGGGTAATCAAATATATTTTATATTTTTGGCTGTGAGCCTAGCCTTTAACAACTGAGCCATCTCTCCAGCCCCCAAATATATTTTAAATATAAAACTTTAATTTCTTTTAAACTAAGGAATATAATTATTTTCCCAGAACCTAATACACTAGCTTTCAAGCTCCAAATAATCACTATGGAAATATTTACTAACTAATTCTTAAAATAAGGTAAACAGAACTTGGTGGAATCCCAAGGTAGTTTCAAAGATTCCACAAAAATCAAGACTATTCTCATAATAATATTAAAATGTTCATTTTAAAGAAAAATTTTTGGCATTTATTTCTTTTTTTTTTTTTGGTTTTTCGAGACAGGGTTTCTCTGAATATCGCTGGCTGTCCTGGACTCGCTTTGTAGACCAGGCTGGCCTCGAACTCACAAAGATCCGCCTGCCTCTGCCTCCCAAGTGCTGGGATTAAAGGCGTGCGCCACCACCGCCCGGCTAGGCATTTATTTCTTTAAGTTTTATATACTCTAAAGAGATGCTATCAGTTGCTCTTGAATTTTTTCAAATGCCTGGTTTTTGTTTTTTCAAGTACATGATGAACTGTCTAGAAGAAGGGATTATATATCTAAAGTAGATGCTGGAGCTGTAGATGGCCTAGTGGTTAAGAGCACTGGCTGTGGCCGAGCATGGTGGCGCACACCTTTAATCCCAGCACTCGGGAGGCAGAGGCAGGTGGATCTCTGTGAGTTCGAGGCCAGCCTGGTCTACAAAGTGAGTCCAGGGACAGCCAGGCTGTTTGTTACACAGAGAAACCCTATCTCAAAAAAAAAAAAAAAAAAAAGAATGTAGTTCAGTGGTAGCTTGCCAGGCACGCACAAAGCCTTGGGCTCAAATAAATAAAATACGACTAATAATGGCAATGATAAAGCCTTCCAACCTTCTAAGCATTGATCACCTTCACTCTTCTTTTCGCAGTTATAATTCTTTTTAAAATGTGTTGCTTGCTATGTGCCTACTTCCATTTTCTCCACAGTCGACAACTTCTGCTCTCAGTTTAACAGGTCCCAAAGTGTTTCCCTCATTTGATATCACAACCGTATTCTTTGTTTACTGTGTAGTCCTGGCTGGCCTAGAACTCACTGTGTAAGCAGGCTGGCCTCAAACTCAAGAGATTCTCCAAACTGCTTGGGACTAAAATGAACGCTACCAATGCCGACTACTCTCTTTTAAACTCTCGTTTGACGTTTCTTCTTTTCTTCTGGCTTCACTGACATCAGTAACTGTTAAGAAACATGATGTCAGCCGGGCGGTGGTGGCGCACGCCTTTAATCCCAGCACTTGGGAGGCAGAGGCAGGCGGATCTTTGCAAGTTCGAGGCCAGCCTGGTCTACAGAGTGAGTCCAGGACAGCCAGAGCTGTTAAACAGAGAAACCCTGTCTCGAAAAACCAAAAAAAAAGAAAGATAATGTTTTTTTGAAGGGGGGGGGGGGGACACGAAGTTAAAGCCGAGCATTCGAACGGAGAAGGAAGAAGTGGGTGTAGATGGCTATTTTCTAAGCCTTGGGTCACACTGGCCTGGTGTCCCATATCGCCGTCAACTCTTTTCCCCATCCTTTGCAGGGCGGTAGGTAGTCAAGTCAAAATTGACTTTCCCAGGGTTAGTCAATGCTAGTTTGCGATCGCCGACGAAGGCCGCTTTTCACGATGCTGTCCACGCGGACCAAAAAACCCACTCCTGCCCTCGGAACGCCGGAGCTTGGCACAGGTTGCAGCTCGGCAACGGGCAGAGTGCGCGCGTGCGCATCGGCGCTTCCGGTGCTGCGGGGAGGGCCCGCGAGGACCACCTAGGTACTTCGGATCGTGTTCTTGAGTCTACCTGATGCCACGGGCGACCGCGAGTCCTATGGGATCCCTTCGCTGAATTCTAAATAGTCTGCCCCACTCCACAGCCTGCACCACTGGAGAGTTTCGGATTAGGTAGACGTCCCTGTAGGTCCTGTGCTGTTAAGCTGTGGGAGCCCAAACTTTAAAAAGAAAACTATGAAGAAGTTAAGGCTTAAGGAACTGGAGAGTCGCCTGCAGGAAGTGGATGGATTTGAAAAGCCAAAGTTACTTCTAGAACAGTATCCCACCAGGCCGCATATTGCAGGTAGGGCGCCTGGTTCATCGTGCCGTCTTCTGGGGTTATTCCTGTCGAGTTCATGATGAAAATAAGTAGTGATTTGGATATAACGATGTCGTAGGGAAATTCCACACCTTTAAGTAGGCTTTTGATATTGCAACATGCAGACACTCCAACCCAACCATACTGTCTTTTTATTGTTTTTCTGAGTGCCCATTAGCATTGTCAGACAGGTTTTCAATTTTTGTTTCTTTCATCACACTGTAAATTCTCAGGAGCAAAGAATTTGTTTGCCTTGTTCATACCTGACTTTTCAGTGTCTAGAGAGTCTTGGTACCAGTTAGGAGCTCATCAAATATTTGCTTAATACGGATAAATTTCTTACTGAATCAAGGACAGGGGTTCCTGTGTTATAACTCTGTCCTAGAGACAGGTACTAGGAACTAGAGTTACATGCTTGTGGAAAGTTGAAGATGCTTTTCATTTTTAACAAATTACCTCTTGCTTGATGCCAAAGATTGATACTGAGACTGCGGGAGAGAATACAGAAGAAGTTTTCTCAATGTAACTTTTACAGGCTTCTGGTTGAAGGGTTTTGTAGTGAAATCTAATTTTTAAAACATAAAAATTGGAGGCCAGGTGTGCTGGAACACACCCTTAGTCCCAGCACTTGGGAGGCAGAGCCGGGTGGATCATTGTGAATTTAAGACTAGCCTGGACCATATAGCCAGGCCAGCTAGCATTATATGATGAGACACTGCCTCAAAGTATATAAACAAATAAAATAAGAATCAATTCTTTAACACTTAGTTTGTAATATGCACATGATAAGAGTTTCAGAGTACCTGCAATAGTAATTAAGTATCCCGGGGTTAGTTTTGTTTTTTTATTTATTTTTATTTAGATTATTTTATGTGTATAAAAGTTTTTACTGCATGTATATATGTGTACCACATAGGTGCTTGGTGCCTATGGAGTTCAGAAGAATGCATTGAATCCCCTGGGATTGGAGTTCCAGGTGGTTGTGAACCCACACGTGGGTGCTGGGAATCAAATCCAGGTCCTCTGCAAGAGCAAAAAGTGCTCTTATGCAGCCGGAATCCCAGCACTCGGGAGGCAGAGGCAGGCGGATCTCTGTGAGTTCGAGGCCGGCCTGGTCTACAAAGCAAGTCCAGGACACCTAAAAGATATACAGAGAAACCCTGTCTCGAAAAACCAAAAAAAAAAAAAAGAAAAAGAAAGTGCTCTTACCCAATGAGCCAATTCTCCAGCCCTATAGGATTTTTTTTTTTTTTTTGCTTATTTGTTTGTTATAAATAAATGTTCTAGATCCTCAGATATTAATGATGGCTAACAGTCTTTCTGGGTTCAGATATGGAGATGGTGGTATTACTCTACGTTCAACATACTGTGTATTTGAGTCTTACTTTTGAGTCTTTTGTGTGATCTCAGCTACTTCTGCCCTGATTGTCCTGCTGTCAGGTCTCTGCTCTAGATTATGAGTATGTGCATCTATTGATATTATGTCTAAGTTTGGGTGGAAAGATGGCTCAGCAATTAGGAGCACTGGCTGCTCTTCCAGGGGACCTGGGTTCAGTTCCCACCACCCACATGGCAGTTCACAGCTCTCTGTAGCTCTAGTTCCTGGAGGTATCCAGTACCCTCTTCTGGCCTCTGTGGGCACCAGACACATGGTGCACACCCATACAGGCAAAACATAAAAATGTTAAGTAATACACATAAAAGTAAATTAAAACATATTATCTCTAAGTCTTTTGTTTGTTTTTGTTTTTCGAGACAGGGTGTCTCTGTGTATCTCTGGCAGTCCCAGACTCACTTTGTAGACCAGGATAACCTTGAACTCACAGAGATCCACTGCCTTCCCAGTGCTGGGATTAAAGGCGTGGGCCACCATGCCCAGCTATCTCTAAGTCTATATTGTAGATGTAGAAGTTTGTGATACCTGTATTCTAATGACAAACATACTGCAAATTAGTTGTGCCCTTTTATTTTTTTAGGTACAGTTGTTTATTTGTTTATGGGGTGTTTCACAAGTCTTGGCCCTCAGTGAGAGGTTTAAGGAAAACTTGTGGTAGTGGGTTATTTTATTTCTACCATATGGGCCTTGGAGATTGAACTCAGGTTGTTGTTGGGCTTCTCATTGAGGACTTTTACCCTCTGAGATCCATGTTGCCAGCCCCAGATCAGTAAAATTTCAAAACAAGTTTGAAGACGTAATAGAGGGTTACTAAACTTCTATTTTGACCTAGAATGACAGACTTATTTAATCATTCATAAAACTTAATCTCTCATAAAAAATAATCTGAGCATCAAAGGAAAAACTTCATCTATGTATCTTTGTAGAGCACTTGTTTTGAACAGTTTTGTCGGTGTTGGCATCATCAGCAGAAACTTGACATAGTCGCATAGTATTTGGGAACCACCAGTGTATGCTATCTTCTTTTACTGTGCCTCTTCCAAAATAACAAATTATTATATTATAACTTTAAAAAGTAAACTGGGAGCCGGGCGGTGGTGGCGAACGCCTTTAATCCCAGCACTTGGGAGGCAGAGGCAGGCGGATCTTTGTGAGTTCGAGGCCAGCCTGGTCTACAAAGCGAGTCCAGGACAACCAGAGGTATTCAGAGAAACCCTGTCTCGAAAAAACCAAAAAAAAAAAAAAAAAAAAGTAAACTGGGGCTGGGCGTGGTGGCACACGCCTTTAATCCCAACACTTGGGAGGCAGAGGCAGGTGGATCTCTGTAAGTTTGAGGCCAGCCTGCCCTACAAAGCAAGTCCAAGACACCCAGGGCTATTACACAGAGAAACCCTGTCTCAAAAAAACAAAAAACTGGAAAACAAATAATATGGAGCTACATGTGGGTTGAAGGCAGATTATTTTAGACCTCTTTGCATTAGATTTTAATAGTAAGCTTGCTAACTTATTCCCTAATGTTCTTCTATTTGGTTTTTGTTTTTAGCATGCATGCTCTATACAATCCATAATACATATGATGACATTGAAAATAAAGTGGTTGCAGATCTAGGATGTGGCTGTGGAGTACTTAGCATCGGGGCTGCAATGTTAGGAGCAGGGTAAGTGGTCATTTTTTACTATTTGGAAATTGTGTGGCTTCAATGTGTATATAGGATTGACTGCACTATATGCGTGGGACATTATATTCATCATGGGTAGGATGAAGGGGAACAATAATTTGATACTCAGTATATATATATATATTTTAAAATTTTATTTATTTTATGCATATGAGTGCTCTCTCTGCATGTACACTTGCAGCCAGAAGAGGGCATCAGATCATATTGTGGATGGTTGTGAGCCACCATGTGGTTGCTGGGAATTGAATTCAGGACCTTTAGGAGAGCACTAGCTAGTGCTCTTTACCGCTGAACCATCTCTCCAGCCCGATAGTGAGTATAATTTGAATAGGCTGAAGACCAAAAACTTTACTTATAAGAAAGAAATCAAGGGGCTGGAGAGATGGCTCAGTGGTTAGGATCAGTGGCTGCTCTTCCAAAGGACCTGGTTTCAATTCCCAGCACCCAGATGGCAGCTCACAACTGTCGGTAACTCCAGTTCCGGGGGATCTGACACACCCACATACACACATACAGAACACCAGTGTACATAAAATAAAAATAAATAATTTTTTTTTAAAAAAAGAAAGAAATCAAATTTCTGGTAACAGCAATTATCCCCTATACAAACCTGAGTTTTCAATTTCTGGTAGGCTGGGAAGTCATACAAATGGAAAACAACACTCAATCTTATTTTGTTAATTGGGTTGAAAAAATACATAGTAATAACTACTATTGTTTCTTACTAGGAACCTGTAAGTTGTCTTTTTTATATTTATAGGTTGTGTGTTGGATTTGACATAGATGAAGATGCACTGGAAATATTTAATAGGAATGTGGAAGAGTTTGAGTTAACAAATGTTGATATGGTTCAGTGTGATGTATATCCATTATCTAATAGAATGTCCAAGTTATTTGATACAGTAATTATGAATCCTCCCTTTGGGACCAAGAATAATAAAGGTTAGTAATAAAAGTACAGTATATTAGTATATTTATAGAGTAGTGGTCTGGGCTAAGTCATTTTTATTACTACTATTCATTAAATCAACCAATCACCTTTATACTTACATAATTCACATTGATGTTCAATTGAGGAATTTAATCTTTTATTTTCACAGATTTGTGTTAATATACTTATTTCTGATTAATAACTGGAATGACTTGATTATGAAACTTTTTTCATTTTTTTTTCAAGGGTTTCTGTGTATCCTTGGCTGTCCTGGATTCACTTTGTAGACCAGGTTGGCTTTGAACCACAGAGATCCACCTGCCTCTCTCTGCCTACTTAGTGCTGGGATTAAAGGCATATGCCACCACGCCAGGCCATTACAGACTGCTGGGAACTGCCATATGGTGCTGGGATTTGAACATGGGTCCTTTGGAAGAACAGCCAGTGCTCTTAACCTGCTGAACCATCTCTCCAGCTCTGATTATGAAACTTTTTTTTTTTAAAGATTTATTTTATTCATATGTGTGCTCTATCTGTATGTACACCTGCATTCCAGAAGAGGGCACCAGATCACATTGTGGATGGTTGTGAGCCACCATGTGGTTGCTGGGAATTGAACTCAGGACCTTTGGAAGAGCACTAGGCAGTGCTCTTAACCGCTGAGCCATCTCTCCAGCCCGCGATTATGAAACTTTTAAAGCGTTATATTCTTTTAGAACTGGACTCTTCATTTTGTTTTCTCCTTGCGGGGGACTCCAGGGACTGGAATGGGGATCTCACATGTGCCGAGCACATACTGTCTACCACTAAGCTGAATACTCTGCTTCTAAAACTTGTTATTAATGCCTAAGGGTTTCAAAATATGCCTACAAGGATTTACTCTGATTATTTTTGTGTGCACTATCGGCAAGATAGGAAGTAAGGAAAGGGAAAAAGCATGCAGTTGAAAGCCTACTCCCACACCACCAAGATTATTTTGGGTACTTTGCATTCTCCATTCTTTCCTTTCTAAGCCCCTTAGAATATTAAAATTAGCACTATTTTGTTTTGACCAACCAGCCTAATTTTGGTTTCATCAGTTTTTTTTTTTGTTTTGTTTTTTCCTTAAGATTTACTTATTTGAGACCTCACTATGTAGCTCTGGCTTTCCTGACTTTGTATACTGGGCTAGCTTCATTCAAACTTGGAGATCCTCTCCCGCCTTGCCTTCTGAGTGCTGGAATTAAAGGTGTGTACCACCTCACCCAGCTTAAGATTTATTTTTGTTTTTTTGGTGTATAGGTGTTTTTCCTGCATGTCTTTGCATCACATGTGTGCAGTATCCAGAGGCAAGGACATTAGATCCCCTGAAACTAGAGTTAAGAGTTGTGAGACACTGTGTGGTTGCTGGAAATCAAGCTTAGGTCCTTTAGAAGAGCAGCCAGTGACTACATTTAAGCACCAAGTCATCTCTGAAGCCTATGGTGTTTTTGTTTAAATTACTTAGATATCTGTGAGAGTTTAGCCTATGTTTATACTGTTGTGCGTGCCTGAGGAAGTCAGTTGTCAGATACCTGGAAGTTGGTTGGGATCTGGAATTATGGATGGTTGTGTGCCACCATTTAGGTCCTGGAACTGAACTCAAGTCCTCTGGAAGAGCAAAAAGTATAGTAACCCTTATTTTTGTTGTTGTTGTTGTTGTTGTTTTTTTTTTTTTTTTTGACAAGTTTTCTCTGTGTAGCACTGGCTGTCCTAGAACTCATTCTATAGACCAGGCTGCCTTGAAGTCAGAGATCTGCCTGCCTCCTGTGTGCTACCACCTTTGTATCTGGCTTATTTGTATCCTTTTTTTTTTCAACATTTATGTCACGTTACATCTCAATCACAGTCCCCTCCCCACCTCCAGGTCCCAGCCTCCTACCCTCTTCCCCCTCATCCTTTTTTTTTTTTAATGTAAGATATATCTTCCCCCCCAACAGTTCCCCCTTTTAGTCCAATAAAAGGCTCTTTTTCTTATAACAATGAATACAAAACAATAAGAACAATTATATTTGTATCCTTTTTGATGAAGTAATTTGAAGTAGAAATTTTGGACTTTGGAAAAATGCTCCTTGATCCCATTCATTTAATCTTCTCTGCTAAAAAATACATAAAATAAATAGGAATCTTCTTTTTTACTCTTTACAGGGACCGATATGGCTTTTCTGAAGACTGCTTTGGGAATGGCAAGAACAGCAGTGTATTCTTTACACAAATCCTCAACTAGAGAAGTAAGCCTAAATCATAATAATATTACTTTAGCTGGGCGTGGTGGCCCACACCTTTAACCCCAGCACTCAAGAGGCAAGAGGCAGGCGAATCTTTGTGAGTTCAAGGCCAGCCTTGTCTACAGAGTTCCAGGGCAGCGAAGGCTACACAGAGAAACCCTGCCTTGGTAAAAACTTTGTCATTTTTATTTTGCTTTTTTTTTTATTTATTATTTTTTTTTTTTGGTTTTTCGAGACAGGGTTTCTCTGAATATCTCTGGCTGTCCTGGACTCGCTTTGTAGACCAGGCTGGCCTCGAACTCACAAAGATCCGCCTGCCTCTGCCTCCCAAGTGCTGGGATTAAAGGCATGCGCCACCACCGCCCGGCTTTATTTTGCTTTTTATAACTCTTATTTATTAATGGATTTTGATGTTTGTGTATGAGCATGCATGTGTTAGGGCATACACGTGGAGATCAACCTTCAGCAATCAGTTCCCTTCACCATGAGGATCTCATGGACCAAACTCAGATCTATCAGGCTGGGCAGCAAGTAACCTTTACCCACTAAGCCATCTTACTGGCCCAGGGGTTAATTTTAAAAACATGGCCGAAAGCAAATTAGGTCTGAGTTCAGAAACCACCCACTCTGTGATGCTGAGGTGACTCAGTGGGCAAGGGACTGGCTTGCTGCCAAGCAAGACTACCGAATCGATCTCTAGAACCTACAAATGTGCTGTGGAACATCTAGCTACATATCACACAAATATATGAACGTAAGAAAAAGGAAAAAAACCCTACCTATTCTATCCTGCCACCATGTAGCACGTATACCATATGCAAGATGTATTTCAGGGCACTGATGAGTTAGTATTTCAATGTTAAAATAGACAGCATAATAACTCTAGACCCAGACCATTCTGGATTAACACATAAACTCTACTACATCCTAGCTGTTGGGCTTCAGTTCTATTTATATTGTATGACCCTGTATTCTTAGGAAAAGGCTATACTTCCTGTACTTTTCTGGATTAAACGAGTTAGTATTTATGAAACATTTAGGTCTACATCAGGCATATTTAATTGCTAGTTATCTACTATATTCTTACCTAAAACTGTATATCTAAAAGTTTGGTTTTGTTAATTTTATATGTATGAAGAATGTTTTGCCTGTATGTTTGTGTTCAACATGTGTGCCTGGAGACCAGAAGGCATCAGATCCCCCAGGACTGAGTTTACAGATAGTTGTCATCTGCCAAGTGTACTGGGAATTGAACCCAGGTGCCCCTAACTGCTAAGCCATCCATCTTTCCACCTTCCTTGTCTTCACCCACCCTTGTCTCAAAAAAGACAGCAAATGAGAAAGACAGCAACTATCAACCTGATCTCTATATGCCATGTACATACACATGTACATATATGCACACACAGCAAAAAGAAAACAGTCAGGTCAAAGGAATACATTTTGGGTATATGGTAATTTAATAGCCCCTTTAAAAGTATAAAATTACTTGTTGGTACATGCCTGTAATCCCAGCACATGGGAGGTGAATGCAAGACGATAAATTTAAGATCATCTTCAATAACAAAAGATGTTCAAGGTCAGCCTTGTGTACACCAGAGCACCTCATAAAGCCCTGGATTGAAGCCCCATCAGAGCATAAGCCAGATGTGGTATTGCACAACTGTGAGTCAAGCACCCAGGAAGTAAAGGCAGGAGGATCGGAACCTAGAGGTCCTCCCCTGCTTCCTAAGGAGTTTCTAAGCAGCCTGGGATACATGATACCGTCTCAAAAGATGTAAGTAGGTCAACAAAACTACTCAGCTGGTAAAGGTGCTTGCCACCAACCTGTTGACCTGAATTCACTCCCTGTATTGTTCTGTTCTGATGTGATTAAAACACCCTGACAAAAGAAACATAGGGGAGGAAAGGGTTTGCACATTATACAGTCCGCCAAAGCAGGAGCTCCTAGCAGTTAGTGAAGAGCAGTAGAAAAATGGACGCACGCTTGTCAGTGCTCAGCTTGTCCTCTGCATTTAGCCAGTTTAGGATGGAAACCCAGGCAATGTGATGTCCAAGATGGGCTTTGTCTTTCTTCTCACACTAATTAACATAAACAATCTTCCCAGGGGCTGTAGAGATGGCTCAGAATAGCACTTGTTGCCTTTGCGGAGGACCCAGGTTCAATTCCTAGGACCCATAAGGTGGTACTCAACTATCCATAACTCCAGTCCCAGGGAATCTGATGCCTTCTGGGCACCCAGAATATACACAGTACACAGACATACATGCAGGCAAAACTCATGACTAAACCAAAAAACAAACAAGACCATCACCCACAGGAAAACATTCTAGATGATCCCTCACTGACATTTTCTTACCTAGGGATTCTAATTCTAGCATGTATCAGGCTGACAATTAAAATTAACCATCATTGGCTGGAGAGGTGATTCAGTGGTTTAAGAGTACTTGCTGCCGGGCATGGTGGTGCATGCCTTTAATCCCAGCACTTGGGAGGCAGAGCCAGGTGGATTTCTGTGAGTTCGAGGCCAGCCTGGTCTGCAAAGAGAGTCCAAGACAGCCAGGGCTACACAGAGAAACTCTTGTCTCGAAAAACCAAAAAATAAAAGTACTTGCTGCATTTGCAGAGGATCTGAGTTCACTGGTAACAGTTTGTACTCCAGCTCCAGATCTGATGCCTCTGGCCTCCAAACAAAACTGTACACATGTTCACATACCCACATGCATGCACACACACACAACTAAAAGTAAATGGGCTAGAGATGGCTCAATGGTTGGTAACAGTTACTTTTGCAGAGGACCTGGGTTCAATTCCTAGTACCCACATGATGGCTCACTCCAGTCCCAGGAGTTGCAGTGGCCTCTTCTGGCCTCTGAAGGCACCAAGCATACATTATACAAAGACAAATCTTAAAAATAAATACAATTTATTTTCATCTTTGACAACTGGTTTTGCCAATACTCCCCCCACCCCCCATGGGTGGAACAGAATTATCAGCATTATTTTGTCAGATTTCATATTTCCATTAGAGAATTAATTTAAGTGATTGATCTGATGAGTACTGTGTACAGTGGGAAAGAATGAGTTTTCTTCAAATATATATATATATATATATATATATATATATATATATATATGGTTTGTTTTGTTTTTTTTTTTTTAGTTTTTCGAGACAGGGTTTCTCTGTGTATCTCTGGCTGTCCTGGACTCACACAGAGATCTGCCTGCCCCTGCCTCCCAAGTGCTGGGATTAAAGGCGTGCGCCACCACCGCCCGGCATTTTCTTCAAATATTAAGACACTCCTTTATTGTATGCAATAGATACACCTGTTGTAAAATTTGTAACATCCCCTCAGTATTACTGAGAACAAACACTGTGTCTAGTTTACCCCAAGTTCCTTAACTACAGACTGTTGTAATGAAGTACTTGCTAGTCATAGTATAAATTTGATGTAATTGGTTGATAAAAACAAGTTTAAAGCCAGGTGTGGTGGGGCACGCCTTTAATCCCAGCACTCAGAAGGCAGAGGCAAGTGGATCTTTGTGAGTTCAAGGCCAGCCTGGTCTACAGAGTGAGTCCAGGACAGCCAGGACTATTACACAGAGAAGAAACCCTGTCTTGAAAAACCAAAAACCAAAACCAAAACAAAACAAAAAAACAAGTTTAAAAAAAAAACCTGTTTCCTAGCAGATTGTGACTTAGGATTTAATCTTTTTACCTCATGCAGCACAGGGAGAATTTGGTTCTTTGCCCATAGACATAATAGAGCAGTAGACTAGGTAAGCCTGGGACTGTTCTTTTGGTGTTTCTCCTACTTACCTGACTCATTACTTTACATCTCTACCATAACAAACCATATCCTATTACAGATCTCACCAGCCTTAGCACTCAATGAATGTCACAACCTAGTTCTCATAAGTTTGTCAAGGACCCTAAAATTCCATGAAATTAGTATAATTGAGTCATTTGTAGTAAAGTCTAGATCCTACAGAAATTCTGCATTGTTTTTGTGATTTTTAAGCACTATTTAAGATTTTGTGTATCTGTATGGAGGGGAGGAGAGAGCATCACAGTTACATATCTATGCAGGAAGCCAGAGAAGAACACTTCAGTGTCCTTCATACTTACTACTCCTTTCAAGCAGAGCTCTCCATGAACCAGGAAGCCAGCAAGCCCCAGCAATCCTCTTCTTCTGTCCCCATGGAAATGAAGTTAGAAGCATTTATGGGATCAAGTCCTCATGATTACACAGCAATCTAGTCTCTAAATTTTGATCTTAAAGAGGAAATGACCCAGAACTCATTATGTGTTTGTGTGTGTATGTACAAGACAACATGGAATACCAATAGGTAAAAATTTACAGTATCTGAAATATTTGAGCCTAAAATATTGGGGAAAATATTTTATCAATTTGATGATGACAATTAAAAATTATTCCTGATATGGCCAACGTGTATGTAATAACAAATTTCAACATCTCTTAGCATTCTGGAGTATTGTAAACATGTAATTTAATGTGTGTGATGCTGTGTAGTAACACTGTTCAGGACATTAAAGAGATGAGGAAAATGGGGGTAGGCCCACAGTAATTTAGCCAGGGTTACTTTAGATGCTAAAAAGTACTCCTGCAGTTCCAAAGGCTGTGGTTCCAGACCATGCTCTTCTCCACCATCCTACCACTGAATTGCCTATTAACATAAATCTCTGCCAGATATTACCAGGATAGCTGTTATTCACTAAATAAAGGTAAACTCTGAATGTTATAGATTTTGATGAATTTTTCAATTTTCAGTTACATAATTTGGTTGAGATGCTAACCACTGAAGTCACTTTGTTTCTGGCTTTTAAAAATGTGTATATAAGCCGGGCGGTGGTGGCGCACGCCTTTAATCCCAGCACTTGGGAGGCAGAGGCAGGCGGATCTTTGTGAGTTCGAGGCCAGCCTGGTCTACAAAGCGAGTCCAGGACAGCCAGAGATATTCAGAGAAACCCTGTCTCGAAAAACCAAAAAAAAAAAAAAATGTGTATATAATTGATTTTTTTTCCCTCCAAGATTTCTCTGTGTATCCTTGGCTGTCCTGAACTCTGTAGACCAGGCTAGCCTTGAACTCAGAGATCCACCTGCCTCTGAGTGCTGGGATTAAAGGCGTATGCCACCACACTCAGCTAACTGAAATTTTTATTGTCTAATTTTTATTGAAATTTTTGAAATTTCAATTTTAAATATTAGATCAGTTTAAAGATCATCTAAACAGCAACTCATATGAAAATATTTGTCTTTAGCATATTCAAAAGAAAGCTGCAGAATGGAAAGTCAAGATAGAAGTTATTGCAGGTAAGCTAATCTTGACCCTAATTACTTAAAGATCAATAAGCCGGCCTAAGTTTTCTTCGAGACAGGGTTTCCCTGTGTAACAGCTTTGGCTGTCCTGGACTCTCTTTGGAGACCAGGCTGGCCTCGAACTCACAGAGATCTGCCTACCTCTGATTCCCCAGTACTGGGACTAAAGGCATGCACCACAATGCCGAGGTCGAGTCTAAGTTTTTTTTTGTTTGTTTGTTTGTTTGTTTTTTGGTTTTTCGAGACAGGGTTTCTCTGAATATCTCTGGCTGTCCTGGACTTGCTTTGTAGACCAGGCTGGCCTCGAACTCACAGACATCCGCCTGCCTCTGCCTCCCAAGTGCTGGGATTAAAGGCGTGCGCCACCGCTGCCCGGCTGAGTCTAAGTTTTTAAACTACTGGAAAAAAAAAAAACTGAAATGTTATGCAGTTTGGTAATTTGTTGGAAATGCAACAAACATTTACCAAGGTTTTTCTGTGTCTATTCCTATTTGCTTTTTTTTTTGGTTTTTCGAGACAGGGTTTCTCTGTGTAGCCCTGGCTGTCCTGGACTCTCTTTGTAGACCAGGCTGGCCTCGAACTCACAAAGATCTGCCTGCCTCTGCCTCCCAAGTGCTGGGATTAAAGGCGAGCGCCACCACCGCCTGGTGCTCATTTTATTGAAGCTGGCCTTCATTCAACTCAGAGACCCTCCTGCCTCTGCCTCCCAAGTGGTAGGATTTAAGGAGTGTGCCACCCGCCCCCTCACTGGCCCTGCTTTTCCTAAAAAATGTAATGGTGGGGCTGATGAGATGGTTCTGAGGTTAAGAGCACTGGTTGCTCTTCCAGAAGTCCTGAGTTCAATTCTCAGTAACCACATGGTGAATCATGACCATCCGGTGCCTCCTCTGGCATACAGGTGTACATGCAGACAGATCACTCATACATTAAAAAAAAAAAAATTTCAAGACAAGGTTTCTCTATGTAGCCCTAGCTATCCTGGACTCACTCTGTAGACCAGGCTGAACTCAAACTCAGAGATTTGTCTTCCTCTTGCCTCCTAAGGGCTGGAATTAAATGCATGTGCTACCATGTACTTTTAATTATAGACAGCTATGAACTTCCATGTGGGTGCTGGGAATTGAACCCCAGTCCTTTGGAAGAGGCAGTGCTCTTAACTACTGAGCTATCTCTCTAGTCCCCACTTAAAAAAATTTTTGTTTTTTTGGGTTTTTTTGTTTTGTTTTTCAAGACAGGGTTTCTGTGTATCCTTGGCTGTCCTGGACTCACCTTGTAGATCAGGTTAGCCTTGAACTCACAGAGCTGCACCTGCCTTTGTCTCCTGAGTGCTGGGATTAAAGGTGTGCACCACCACACATAAATTTTTAAAAAGTAATGGTACCTAAGTATTTCGTCACACCAGGTTCTGACAGAAAACTACTATCCTCATGGGCCTGAACATTGTAGGACTGGTTTGAAATCTACCATCTCAAAATGCCACCAATTTATGGCTGATACACAGCTGAACAACAGCAACATTTTTCTTTCTTGGTGGAAGACAAAATATAAACACACTGTAATTACAAGTGATGCTCCCCCCGCTTTTTTTACTAAATGAGTAAGCTTGCTAACATCACAACAGGAAAAACATCAGAAGGTTGATGTCATCCAGTAATTTTGAGAAGCTTGAAATAAACAGTACAATAAAGACTGGGGATGTGGTAGTAGTAAGCTTGCTGAGCACGCACAAGGCATTTCGATCAGTAACAGTTAAGATGGGGAAAATGTAATGAACAACCTTTTCTCTTTGTTTTGAGGCATTGCCTCTTTATGGAGCTCTGGTTATCTTAGAACTCACTATGTAATCAACCTTGTACTGCCTCTGCTTCCTGGAGTCCTGACATTCAAGGCATTTTAATTTTTATATAAGTTTACCATGAGTTTGGTCCTGTGGTGTTTAAGCATCTGCCTAATTTGTTCATAAAGATCTGTCTTCCTATTAAATATTGTCAGCCCTTACATACTTTCTGTAACAGAACACAATACAGAGCACTTCATTTGGTGGTGTCCACTCTAAAAGTGGACTTGAGACCATCAGCTTTGAGCCTAATAACAGAATTATAGGAGTCTTCATGCTTCTGTCACTAGTCAATAGTAAAAGTATACAGAATTTATGTGTGAAAAAAATAACTAGGACTTACCATTACTAAAAAGGGACAGGAAATTTTTTAAATAAGCACGGATATTATCAGCTACAGATACATCTTATATTCAAAGAACTTATCTTTTTCCATTTGTTAATCCTTTTAACTATTCTCCATAACCTCAAATTTTGGTATAAATAATCAAGAAGCAGAAATGCCATGTCAAATTCAGTAAGTCAGTATTTGAGGATATGTCCAAAGTGATGAATGTAAGATGTTGTGCATACCAGCATTTAATATTTTAAAGGTGAATGTCTGGCTTGTTTTACAGAGCTTCGGTATGACCTCCCAGCATCATACAACTTTCATAAAAAGAAATCAGTAAGTTTCCCAATTGTGGCCTGTGTACACTCAGTATTCAGAAGCTTTGCAGGAGTCATTCCTGCTTTTACCAAGTTGCATGGGTAAACAGAAAGCCAGCCTGAAAGAGACACATTAATTGTGGGAAGGGGCCATACTCGCAGCAGTCAATATTCTAGCTGATGTTCTTTGTGAAGTTTCAAGAGCGAGAGAAAAAAGGAATCAACTGTTGGCTATTTTTATACAGTATATATTTTACAAGTCTGTACTAATACATTCTCATATTACAAAGGCAATTAAGAGGAAGAATCTTCCTTTTCATATTTGAATCATCCAAACACAAACAGAACTATACATTTTAAAAAACTTCCATTTGGATAACAACAAAAAGAAGACAAGTAAAACAAAAAATTTTCTTTTTATACAGGTGGACATTGAAGTGGACCTAATTCGCTTTTCTTTTTAAAAGCTTCTGAAGACAAAAGCAGCTTAAAATCTAACTAAGATGAATAAAAATGTTGCTTACTAAACTACTTGTCTCTAGCACCATTCTCTCTTTTCTTATGCTTTGATGCAGGTTCTTCTCTGTCTCTTCCATCTCTTGCTCTTTTCATTGGTCCTGTACAATTACAAATAATGTTTGTTAAATTCAGTGTTAAGCACTGCTCCATTGAGTATAACTTCCTTTTTAAAAAAAAAAAAAAAGTTAGCAACTTCCCTTCAAGGACAAAAGGCTTTTTCCTTGAGTACAGACTTTTTGGTGAGACCAAAGTCATCTTTCAGTTAACCTCACTTGTGAAGCAGCATCAACAAGGAAGATGGTACTAAGTCGAGACTATTATTACACAGAAAAAATGTCTTACCAAATATAGATTTCTCTCCCAAAGGACTTGGAAAAGAATTACCTGAACCACGACGATGATAATGATCATCGTCATCAAATCTTGTCCTCCTTCCCTGAAACTGTCCTCTTCCTTTGGGTGCCCCGGCATAGGCAGGTCTATTTCCCTTTCCCTTTCCTTTAAATCTGCGGCCTATAAAAACATGATTGAGAACTAAATCAAAAATGTTAAGTGTGCTGAAAACTAAGATTATTAGTTTTACTCATGCAAAAATGAGGTAGAGCAACGAACTATTAGTGAAAAATGAGAATGACGACCTCCTTTTGACTTCCATTTGTTTAGGGATTCTTGCTGATCCTCCATGATTTTTTTCATTGCTTCTTTTTCCACATGTCCTTCTAGTACTTTCCAAGTCACCTTTTTGTTCCGTAACTGTAGGTTACCGTTATTTGCACTCCTGGCTTTATCAAGTGCTTCCTTAGCTTTGTCTTTAAAGAGAATTATTCCCTACAAATCAGAGAGAAAATTTTCACTCTTCAGTTTGTAGTCTGTCAATTTCTTTACTTCCTTCCACACACAATCTATCTTATCTGATATTGCTATTTTCAATGCATTTTAATGAAGGCATGCTTTAAAAATAAACTTTGGTCACCAATATCAACTTATACTATTATCTAAAAAAAAAAAAAAAGTCAGATCTCTCTTTGGCTCATCAGGATCGGGTATTCATGCCTTTCTTTTTGTGACATGTGCCTCCTACGGTCTTTTGTTATCAGTGTATCACTGATCTGATGTGGGGAAAAAAAGACACCAGCAGGGCTTGGTGGCGCACACTTTTAATTCCAGCACCTGGGAGGCAGAGGCAAGTGGACCTCTGTGAATTCGAGGCCAGCCTGGTCTACAAAGTGAGTCCAGGACATCCAGGGCTACACAGAGAAACCCTGTCTTGAAAAACCAAAAAAAAAAAAATCACATCCAGTAAAAGGACTAAAGCCAAAATAAGTGACTAATAGGAATTATTTTAGTCAACATGCTTTATATACAAACTTCTTTCTTACTAAATATATATATATATATATATATATATTTAAAGTGACTGCTTCCTAGTAATCTTTTCTTCTGACAGATAACATTCTATAGACTTTTTAAGCGATTGCTAAGGACACAGATGTTTCCAAACCTCTTTTGCTCCTCTGACAAAGTCAATCCATTTTATTTCACCATGGTTTGAGAAAAGAATGTGTAAATCTTCTCTACAGGTCTGGTCATCCAAGTCACCTGAAAACTTCAGTAAGCATCCCATCCTTCCTTCTAGAGCTCTCTATAAAAATACACAAGGCCATCAAAAGGTTTTAAGTGCAACCTCACCAAACTAGCTCATTCTGCATCTACATAAGGAACAAGATACATCAGTGCTATTTCAGTGTACTTAGAGGGTGTACTCTTTTCTGCCATCCTGTTTTACAATGGCTTTAGCTTCTTCTAAAGTTGGTTTAACTATCTGCTAACATGTAATAATCCTAGATATTATTTATCACTAATGCAATAAAACTTGCAGAATCACTTACACATATTCTCCAAGTAGTTCTCACACATTTATTCTAGCAGTGCATTATGGTTATGCCTTTCTTTAATCCCAGCAATAGGGAGGAAGAAACAGGTGGATCTCTCCAAATTTAAGGCCTAACTGATCTACATAGTCAATTCTAAGCCAACCAGATCAACATGGTGAGACCTTATCTCTATGTAAGTAAATAAAATCTACGGGCCAGAAAGACTGGTCATCAGATAAAGGACTGTAATCCCTGGGATGCTCATGATAGTCTCTGATCTGTACACAACTGTAGTGGTGTGCAATTGTGTATATGCACACAACACACACACACTCTTTCTCTAAATAACTTAAAAAAAAACATTCTAACTTAAATTATTTCCTTTTTTGGGTTATCAATACTTACAGTTTCGGTACTTCCTGACTTGTGTCTTCCTTCATGTTCTCTAAAAATAAATGTGTGATTATAATGTGTTTATACTTAATTACATAACCTTGATCAATATCACCAACCCACTTAATCATCAAAACAAGTCCTTTGTTTTTGTTTTTGATCATACAACACCAGTAATATGACTCCCAGGTTATCACGGTATCTTTTTTTTTTTAAAGAGTTTATTTATTTCATGTATACAAGTACTTTATCTGCATGTACACCTGCATGCCAGAAGAGGGCATCAGATGGTTGTCAGCTACCATGTGGGTGCTGGGAATTGAACTCAAGATCTCTGGAAGAGCAGCAAGTGCCCTAAATCACTAAGCCATCCCTCTAGCCCATTAGCAAGGTATCTTGAGGCCAACTTTTCACTACCAGTAAAGACAGACCAAATATCACTCATCTCAAAGTTCACCATCAGTTCATCCCAGAGCCACTAGTTAAACTTGTCAGAGCATTAAGAGATTTAAATGTTACAAAGAATTCAACACTTACTGTTTAGCTTTTAATTTGGCTTCCACTTTGCTCTGCTTTCTTTCTTCATTTTTTTTTTGCAAAATAATCTTCCCTGAAGAACACGAAACATGGGCTAAACTCGCAAAGAACTAAAAACTATTTTCCCACCTTGGTTTTTCACGACAGGACTTCTCTGTGTATCCCTCGTTGTTCTAGAACTAGGTCTGTAGACCAAGCTGGCCTTGAACTCATAGAGATGCACCTGCCTCTGACTCCCCAGTGCTGGGATTAAATGTGTGCACCACCACAACCTGTTCTGTCCAAGTTTTTATTTTATGTGTATTTGATTTTACCCCGTGTGTATACTTGTGTATCACATCTATGCCTGGTACCCGAGACTTGAATTTATTTTATTTATTGTACCCTAAATACTAGAGGTATAGGCAATTGAAAGCTGTTATATGGGTGCTGGGAATTGAATCTGGGGCCTCTAGAAAAATAGCCAGTACTCTTAATCTCTGATGCATCTCTCCAGCCCCTATCCTCACCTTTTTTTTTTTTTTTTTTGTTGTTGTTGGAGTTTTTTTGGTTTTTTGAGACAGGGTTTCTCTAACAGCTCTGGCCGTCCTGGACTCACTTTAGACCAGGCTGGCCTTGAACTCAGAGATCGGCCTGCCTCTGCCTCCCGAGTACAGGGATTATAGGAATGCGCCACCATGTCCAGCTCCTCACTTTTCTTTTAACATACAAGAATATGGTGCAAGCCTCAACCTTTATATACTATATGTATGTCAAAAACATGTTTATACAAGCAGGAAAATAATGAAACATGAGAACCAAACATTTTAATATTTTGATTACCTATATTTTTTGCTTGATTATCTAAATTTCATAGGCAAAATATACTAAAACAACCGTTCTCACTATCAATTATGAAAAAGTATTAATGGGGCTAGAGAGGTGGGTCATTATATAAATGACCTGCTAAGCCTGGGACAGCCCGAGACTGATCCTAAGGATCCATAAGCAGGCAAAAACACTTGCTGTGCAAGACTGATGACCTGAGCTCAATCACTGCAATCCATGTGTGGTAGAAGAGAAGTGACAGGGCTGTCTGTCCTCTGACCTCCACATGCAACACTTTGGCATACAGGCACCTCCATCACAGACATACAAACCCAAAGCACTAATAATAAATAAGCTTAGAAAGGATTCTAGCCGGGCGTGGTGGTGCATGCCTTTAATCCCAGCACTCGGGAGGCAGAGGCAGGTGGATCTCTGAGTTTAAGGCCAGCCTGGCCTACAAAGTGAGTCCCGGACAGCCAGGGATACACAGAGAAGCCCTGTCTCGAAAAAAACAAACCAACAAAAAAAGAGAAAGGATTCTAAAAAGCACTTTCATGTTCTCAAAAGGCTATAAGTACCACTGAACAATCACTGTTTCAGAGCACACTGAAAATAACACTAACTCTACAGGGATGCTGTTGTTTATATCTTACCCCATTGAATCAACTTACTTAAAGAGTATTAGCAGGTTTGTATCTTTGTACTTCTGGCCAGGGGTCTCCACAAACTTCTTTGCAGACTGAATACTATCAAACACAGCAAATATTGACCCCTATAAAAGGACAGAAAAAAGATGTTCTTTAAAGCAGTATTTCACAACTAGAAAGTCTATATCAAATAATCATACCTTAAATGTTTTGTGCAATGTCCGTCTCATCTGAATGTTCAGTATTTGGCCTTTATCATCTAGCCATTCTTTTATGTCATCAAGGGTTGCATCAGTTGGGAAGCCTTTCTGTGAAAAGTAGAAAAAGAAGTACAAATATAATGACTTTTGGGTAAACAACTCTCCCCAGAATAAACTGTTTATTCTACCTCAAAAGGAAGCCAGAATGTAAGTATCTTCCCCCCCGCCCCCCTTTTTTTGTTTTTTTGAGACAGGGTTTCTCTGTGTATCCCTGGCTGTCCTAGACTCACTCTGTAGACCAGGCTGGCCTGGAACTCACAGAGATCCACCTGCCTCTGCCTCCCTAGTGCTGGGAGTAAGGGCATGCGCCACCACACCCAGCTCCCCTCTCTTAATTGTTTAAAAACCTTATTCTCTAGTGAAATAAGGTGATTCACCTGAGATTTGCTCCAAAATAACTCCGTTGGAGCAGAGACAAAGCATTATTTACATGTTGAAGTTTGGCAATGGTAGTTCACACTATTCAATCTACTTCCTTGTACTTAAAGCTTTCTATCATGTATTTAGAAATATACCAATGAAAATTATCAGAGAATTCAGCTATTAATAGAACAGGTTTAACGTATGTGAATTTAACAATGTCACATTGACAATGACAAAGCTTGGAAGTACACAGGCAAAAAACATACAGTAATTGGCCAGATGTGATTCCTGAGCCTTTATCCTTTTCACTCCATGTATTTTCCTTCTAAACAAAGGAAATATGAAATGCACTGAAGACCACTTACAATATAAACAGATCTGTTTTTTACATCATTCTTATACTCATCCGTCACTTCAGGGAGGGGTCTGCTTGGAGATCTCCTGATTTTAGTTTTGTCTGCACTCACTTCCATGAGTTTTGTCTTAGATTTGGTCAGTGCTTGCACGATTACATTGAAGTCCGTTGTCAGCCGGTTCAGCCTGAAGAGTGCATACATAAAAACAATATAAAAGCAGGCTTAGTAGTAGCTCTCAACAGTAATCAAAAACTTAAGATGACTTTTTAGAAATTTTGGGTCTATTAGCCCCAAAACTAGTATAGTTTAACGAAAATGAAACAAACCAACAAAATGCCTTACCTGTTGAATTTTATCATTATTTCCAAAGGTACCCAGCCTTCGTCCAATTTGATCTGTTCTTTTAAAAACTTGTCTCGTGGTAAGTTGAAATCTCCAAAATAATACTGTGAATAATTATAATGTATTTCAGATGTTAGAGCATTATATAGTACTGAGTTCAATCATGAAATTTTTTGAGAACTACTTTTACACTTTAAGAACGTATGGTAGAACTTAAAAGACCTAAGAAATAAGAAACATTTTCTCCTAACAGACCACAATCAAGTACAAATAACACAAATCAATAGAGAACAGTAGGGGCTAGAGAGATGGCTCAGTGGTTAAGAGCACTGGCTGTCCTTCCAAAGGACCAGGGTTCAAATCCCAGCACCCACATGGCAATTCACAGCTGTCTCTAATGGTCTTTAATCCTAGGACTCAGGAGGCAGAGGCAGAAAGATCTCTGTGAGTTTGAGGCCAGCCTGGTCTACAAAGTGAGTCCAGGACAACCAGAGCTACACAGAGAAACCCTGTCTTGAAAAACCTAACAGAGAGAGAGAGAGAGAGAGAGAGAGAGCACTAAAATGTTAATGAGCCAGTTTAATAAATATGTTACTAGAATACAAAGTCTCAAAAATATAATTAAAGATCTAATATATTAAAAACTTCTTTTTGGCTGGACGTGGTGGCGCACGCCTTTAATCCCAGCGCTCGGGAGGCAGAGGCAGGTGGATCTCTGTGAGTTCAAGGCCAACCTGGACTACAAAGTGAGTCCAGGACAGCCAAGGATACACAGAGAAACCTTGTTTTGAAAAACAAAAAGCAAAACAAATAAAAACTTCTTTTCAGGCGGAGGGAAGGGGATGTGATGGAGATGTAACTTGAAGTAATAAAAGTTTTAAAAAAATTCTTTTTCTAGTCAATGTAGAAAAAACACATTAAGGACTTGGGTTCAATCCTCAGACTAAAAGAAAAATAAATAGACTTAATAATGACCACCTAGAATGTCAAAAGAAACATAAAGAAAAAGGTACTCATTTACTAAGATTTTTATAAATTAAGAGGGAAGTCAGATGCAGTGGTTCATGCCTGTGACCTCTGTATTTAGGAATTTGAGGCAGAATTTCTCTGAAGTTCTAAACTCAAGAGATCCACCTGCCCCTATCTCCCAAGGTTCTGGAATTAAGAACATATAACATCATAACCAGTCACTTTTAAAAAATTATATGAACACATACCACTAACACAAAGTCTAACATCATTACTAATCAAAACCTAAAATGCCTTTAATCGCTGTGTTAGGAAGGTAGAAGTAGGTGGAATGAGTTTAGGACCAGACTGCCCTACATAATAAATTCCAGGCCAGTGTGTACATAGTGAGACCCTATCTCAAAAACTAGTCTAAACTAAACATAAAGCTACATAGATTGAGCCAATGTAGCTCTTCCTAGGAATTCCATCTTAAACTAGCAGGAGAGCTGAAGAGCTGGCTCAGTATTTAAGAATGCTTGCTGCTCCTCCAGAAGTTAGGTTCCTACCACCCTTCGATGGCTCACAAATGACTGTAACTCCAGCTCCAGGGAATCTGACACCTCTGGCCTCTGAGGACCACATACTCATATGCACAAACACACACAATTTAAAGGGCAAAAAGCTAAATGTGAGGGCCCATACTCTTTAATCCTGGCACTTGAGGGGCAGAGGCAACCTGATCTCTATGAGATTGTGATTTTGAGGCCAGGCTGGCCTACATAATGATTTCCCAGGACAGTCAGGGATGCATAGTGGGAGGGAGGGAGGGAGGGAGGGAGGGAGGGAGGGGGGAAGGAAGGAGGGATGTAAGGATGGATGGATGAAAGGAAAGGAGGGGGAGAAGAAGGAAGTTCACAGTAAAAATACACAGAGAGAGAGAT
>CAJQZJ010033126.1:7285836-7303690 GCA_907164525.1 Lophiomys imhausi | reverse complement strand
AGGAAGGAAGGAAGGAAGGAAGGAAGGAAGGAAGGAAGAAAGGAAAGGAGGGAACAAGTAGGCAGTAGGCATGTTTACTAAGATTTTTATAAACAAGCCGGGCGGTGGTGGCGCACGCCTTTAATCCCAGCACTTGGGAGGCAGAGGCAGGTGGATCTTTGCGAGTTCGAGGCCAGCCTGGTCTACAAAGTGAGTCCAGGACAGCCAGGGCTACACAGAGAAACCCTGTCTCGAAAAACCAAAAAAAAAAAAAAAGATTTTTATAAACAATATCAAAATTAGAACTGTTATAGTTAGATTTTACACATTAGAGAAGATGGATTATTAATGATATATTATTGATGACATGAAACTTTACTCCCTAAAAACATTATCCCATGTTTGGTGGGGGAAGGGGAAAAATAAAGTTATGTGCCATTCTGGTTGGGGATGTTTAGGAAATCTCTCTCTCTGGGTAATTTTACTGTGAACTTCCTACTTCTCTTTAAAATATATATATATATATATATATACAAAAAACAAAAACACAAAGAGCTTCCTTAAAAAAAAAAAAAAATTTAGGGGCTGGAGAGATGGCTCAAAGGTTAAGAGCCCTGAATGCTCTTCCAGAGGAACCAGATTCAATTCCCAGCACCAACATGGTGCTGTAACTCCACCTGTAACTCATGTCCTAGGGAATCTAATCCCCACTTCTGGCTTCTGTGGGCACCAGACATGCACATAGTGCACAGATGTACATGCAGGAAAAACATCCATACACAATATATTTTGAACATGGAGCATAAAAGATTTTTAACCTTGAATATCTCAAGAGGGAGAGATCTGAGGGTGCAGACTGTGGGAAGAATATTATTCTTTTCTATAACAGCTTTGTTATTATTCTAAGCATTAAACAGCAAATAATCTATCTCTGCATTTGTCTCTGCAATTATTAAAACAATTATTAAATTATTAAAATAATTTAATTTAATTATTAAATTAAAATTATTTTCCCCAATAAACCCAACAGGGGCTGGAAAGATGGCTCAGCTGGTAAAGCACTGGCTGATCTTCCAAAGCACCCAGGTTCAATTCTCAGCACCCACATGAAAGCTCACAACTGTCTGTAACTACAGTTCCAGGGGATCCAACACCCCCAAACAGATATACATGCAGGCAAAAGGCCAATACACATAAAATAAAAAATAAACTATTAAAACAAACAACAAAAGCTGGTAACATGGGGACTGCAAATATAGCTCTTTGACTGACTGCCTAGCAAGCCCTGAGCTTCCTGATCCTGAGTTTGACCTCTAGTACTAATGGGAGGAAAAAATACGAGAAAAGAAAAATAAAGCAGGATAATTTCAGTAGCAAAGAGGTAGAAGTTAAAACAAAACAGTACTCTAAGAAATGCAAAACAAAAACAGAAAGAATACACAATAAACAATGATAATTTCATAGTATGAAAACAATTTACGGACAGTTTTCCATACAGCCATTATTGTTACTGACACTTTAAGCTAAACCTAAATTTAAAATGCTAACAGGACTTTGAAAATGCATACTTGTTAAAGCTTTGCTAATTAAAAAGAACTAACTGGACAGAATAAACTATTATTTGACCAGAAGTACTTCACCATGGAATTTTATGCTAGCTTATTAGATATTAGGCACATCATTAATTTTTCATATCATCTTACAAATATTACCTCCATTATACAGACTTGGGAACTAAAATGGAAAATGGTTGAGACTCTGTGTATCAAAAAGCAACACTACTCTGCAGTGTAACCTCTGAAATGTGATTCTTGAGTCTCCTAACTTGACCAAAATAATATGAATATATTCATATTAACTCCAAGAATCAAAGCTAAGCCAGATGTTTGAAAAAGCCCACATATCGACATTAGATATTCTGTTTTCATCTTAAGGTCCTACATTTCCTTTGAAGGAACTTAGGTTTACAATTTAACAACAGAAGAACCATACCTCAATTTGATGACAGATTTTGGCCTCCAGAGCAACCAGTTTATCATTATCTCCATTTTCAGCCATTGTGGCTCTCTATAAAATTTCTCACACTGGTAGAAAGAGGTTATTATTATTATTTTATATAACAGTAAAGACAAGAAAGAGAACTGCTAAAAATTATGCCACTTTTTTTAATTTCAAGAATTTCTAATCTTACAGGTTGTTTTCCTATGAATTCTCATATATCTCAACAAAGCAACAACTTGGATTATTATGTGTGGAAAACTCAAGATAAAAAAACCTGCCATTCCTTTCAGTAAATCACGTGCCAACTTTGTACAAAATTCTTCATGTAGTTGGTAAAGCAAGCTTCAGAGAAAAAAACTGCCCACTTACGGTTTCTCAACCATTTCTAGCTTTTAAAAAGATCAGTATTATATCTGTCAGTATATTCCTGTAGCTCTCAATGCCATTTGTTTGATGTAGTTTGCATGTCTTTTCAAATTAGTCACAGCTGACTTACCAAAGCTCATTACTGGCAAAAATGAAAAAAGAAAAGAAAAAAAAACTTCAGATATGGAAGTTATGGCGGTTAGACACTGTATAGCAGAATATAAGAAAAATAGGAACTTGACAGCATAGACACACAAAAATTTTAAGCTTGGGGTTCCTGGAGGGAGGATGCGCCTAATACACTAATATACATTGGTTAACTCATAGCCGGTTTCCTGTTTCACAGCCTGACAGCAATCCTGAGAGACTGTAATGTTGGTTTGCTAGAAATCACAAACCCGACCTTCTGACTTACCAGCTTCCAGCGCTTCACAAAACCTCCCAGCCATACTGCACAAAAGTGTACGAGCTCATCAAGAATATGTGCACTAGCTGAATACAATGATGAGCTAGCGTCGGGACATTTCCTGGAGACATTGCTCAAAATGCTAGTTTATAATGTGGAGACCCACTGGAGGGCTTGTAATGAGGAATCTACACCGTACACGTCCCATTTCAGAATTTACTGTTTCAGGTACTCGTTTGTCTACCATCAACAATCACATTACTACAGACCCCAGGTCCCTTTACAAAGCAAACGATGACAAAAATGACCTATTTAGCCCCTGCAAGACTTTTGTGGCCTACCCAGTTTTGGAACTGTTTCCACACAGAAGCAGCTTTGAAAGGGGTGAATGGGAATTCTAAACACACAGACGATAGCAAGGATGGAAATTTAATTGCAAAACCCCACTTCTTTGGCCTCTAGTAGTCTCCACAGAACTCTGTAGCGTTTAACCCGCACCGATCATCTCAAAGACTTAAAACTCCGAAACATCCGCCTTCGGCCAGCCAGGAAAGGGTGAAAGTAACAAACCGAAAGGACACCATAAGAATGCGGCCAGCCTCTACCCAAAGGCTCCGCGAGGGCCGCGTACCCCCACACCGGCCCACCAGAGCCCCTGCCACGTGGGAAGCCCCAGGCGCCCTCATTTCTGGCAGGGGCCGGCTCCGCGGCCTCACCGAGGCCCGCGCCCCCTCGGGCCGCAGCCCAGTGCACCACCGCGGGCCGCGGCCCACGCGGCCCAAACCAGAGGAAGGCGAGGTCTGCGCCGAGCACAATCCTTCGTACTTTCTTCTCAGCCTCCAAGAAGCTCACCTCAAAGATTCTGATCCCACAGTCACCACAGCTTCAGGAACAACGACAGAAGCACCTCTACTTCCGAGCGCCCGCGGGCCAGCCAAACGCGCTTAAAGATGGGGGCTTTCCCGGCAAGCCTTGCGGGCGGGTGGGCGTGGCCGCGGGCAGGCTCGTCCAGCGCGACTCTCTGCGCATGCGCCGTAGCGGTGGCCTCCCACAATCCTCGGTGTTCCCACCCCACCCCACCCCCGCGTCCGAGAAATTGTTAAATCTCCCTGTAGAATGTTGGGGTGGGGGACTGAAGTGTGTTTGTTGAGATCTTTGGTTTTTAGTATTTCTGAACAGTGTGTTCGAGCCTTCCCTTCTTTCTTATTTAGTGCTTGATTTTTCTATTTTCGGGGTGGTTTTTTTGTTTGTTTGCCTTTTTTTTTCTTTTTTTCTTTTCTTTTTTGGTTACTGTTAAACTGTGTAGCCCTAACTGCCCTGGAACTCGCTCTGTAGACCAGGCTGGCCTCGAACTCAGAGATCTGTCTGCCCCTGCTGGGAATGCTGAGATTAAAGGCATTCGCCACCACGCTTGGCCTTTTTCAATATCTTTAGTGTTTTTGGTTTGTATCGTGTTGTGGTTCTGGAAAAAACATACAGTTGCTTGGTTTCCGCAGGATCTCTCTCTGAAGTACAAACTAGCCTATAATTCGAAATCCTGCTTCAGTACAAAGCGCTGGCACTTAACAGACATTGCCTGGCTTTTGTTGCTGCTGCCGCCGCTGTTGCCTGTTTATTTGCTTGTTTTGGTTTTGGAGTCGGTGCCTCAGTGAGTAACCCAGGCTGATCCTAAACTATGCTTTTGCCTCCCTCCACCCCAGTGCTGAGATTACATCAAGTCAATTTTTAAAAAATAGTTTCATGGAAGCCACGAGTTAAGAAAGAAGTGATTTCAGAATGATTCAAGAGATTTCACACTTGAATCATGACTGCGTTCATCTGTTCTCTGCAAATTGTGACCTTGGCAAATTATTCAAGTTCTCTGTCCCTCAAGATAAAGTAGGGCCATCTAGTAAAGAAACCTTTGTTTTGCTAGGTCCCTTCCCTGGTAGAACACTTTGTGCATAACAGTTTTAACTTTTTAGAGATGCTGTCTCCCTATGACATCTTTTCTCTCCAGTTTTTTTGGAATATAAAAATTATTTTCATAAAATGGCGTCGTTTCAGAGGTTTTTGGCAGTTCTCAAACAGATAAACTAAATTAGGAAAGAAAAAAATGCAGTTAATAGGTTAAATATAGATGTCATTCTGGCCAAAGAGAAAAAGTATTTACTAGCATTATACTCAGGTAGTTTTACATTTAGACTAATTAAATTCAATAAATATTTTTCAAGTCTCTACTGTGAGACACAAATCCTAAATTTTCCTTTTTTAAAGTTTTTAAAAAAATTTATGTATAGATATTTTTCCTACATGTTTGTCTGGGTTAAATGTGTGTAAATGTTGCTGGTGAAGGCGCCCAGCCTACTGTAATTCCATTTCCAGGGGATCTCACACTCTCTTTTGATCTTTGCTGGACCCTACACACATGTAGCACACATACACTCAAGACACACAAATAAAATAAATCAGTACTTAAAAGAACTTGAAAGTAATATTCATAATAGCATATTATGTAAATGATACAAAAAATTGGGATCAACTGTGTGACCACCACAAGATAATTAAAAAGTTAAATACTATACAGTGATAAAAACTAACTTTTATTTATTGATATTTGTGAAATTCACAAGCACAGTGCTCAGAGGGAAAAGGTGTTTCACATAACCATTTTCTCCAGACATTCTAAATATATAATGAAATAATGGTACAAATAAAAAAATCTTATTCTACCATTCTCATAATGAGTATGTAATAAAAGGGACCATTAAAAAACTCAAGAAAATTAATTATAACCTTAAAAATATATATGTTTATATACACACACACACTGTCATTATAACCAGATAAGTTTCAGGGAATTCTTTTGTTCTCTTAACCCTCATTGTTCTATAATCAGAATTCAGCATATTCACTTGAAGGTTCTACAGTATTGAATAAGGAGAACATCATAATTATTTTTTAGCAAATGGTTTTGGGAGAATTAAAAGTAGCACTCCCGCCGGGCAGTGGTGGTGCACGCCTTTAATCCCAGCACTTGGGAGACAGAGGCAGGCGGATCTCTGTGAGTTTGAGGCCGGCCTGGTCTACAAAAGTGAGACCAGGACAGCCACAGATACACAGAGAAACCCTGTCTTGAAAAACCAAAAAAAAAAAAAAAAAAAGTAGCATTCCTCTGGCTGGTCGAGGTGACACATGTCTTTAATTCCAGCACTCAGGAGGCAGAGGCAGGTGGATCTCTGTGAGTTCGAGGCCAGGCTGGTCTACAGAGTGAGTTCCAGGACATCCAGGGTTACACAGAGAAACCCTGTCTCTAAAAAGCAAGCAAACAAACAAACAAAAAACAAAAAACCTAAAACCAACCAACCAAAACAAAACAAAACAAAAAGTAGCACGGCTCAGTCACCATGGCAATGAAAAATCCTATGTAAATTTCTAACCTGTCAGGGTGATTATTACCCTTCACCCATACAGAGAACAATTGATCTAGGATAGTGGTATTATTCTATTTGGGACTTTACTATGAGATACTTTGTTAGGCACACAGGTAGAAATGCCTAAATGCTACAAAGGCACTGCGTTTTGAACTATTAATGACACTATTTTCTTAATATCATTTCATAGATGGTCAAAACAATTAAATGTTTAGTTACAATCCAATTACACATCCTCTAGAAATTCTGATGAATAAAAGTTATGATAAAAAACTTTATTTTTTTTTTTTTTGGTTTTTCGAGACAGGGTTTCTCTGAATATCTCTGGCTGTCCTGGACTCACTTTGTAGACCAGGCTGGCCTCGAACTCACAAAGATCCGCCTGCCTCTGCCTCCCAAGTGCTGGGATTAAAGGCGTGCGCCACCACCGCCCGGCGTGATAAAAAACTTTTTATTTTTAAATACAACAACATATTTCAGACTTTGATGGCATTTCAAGATCTCCAGACTTTAATAGTACAGTAGTACTACCCACTGGGCAGAGCTCAACCACTGAGGCTCACTTACAGTTTAATAAAATTGGTAAAAAAAAAAAAAAAATGTGTAAAGGTAAAAGAGAGGGGGGAAAAGCCTATCTGCATATCATCTCAAAGAGAACTATTTCCCAAGAGGCCAATAAAAAATTTTAAAACTCTCTAATGAATTCTGTTTTAGAGGAAAGACTGGAATACTTTTATACTCAATGTAGAAAATATTGCAAAATCAATTGTAGGGAAAACAATTTATGCAGTTTAAAATGCTGAAGAAAGTTATTATAAGATGTTTTAGCAATTGATGGGTTTGGTGGGCTGGAGGTGTAGATTAGTTGTAACCTTAGGTTCTGTTTTGTTTTGTTTTTTTTTCAAAGATTTTATGCCATTTGTGGTGTTTACCTTGGTTGTAGTTTACCTATCTATTTATTTTAAGCAAGTCTTCAATTTCCCACTTAATTTTGTAGTCTTATTTTGGGGTTGTTTTTCTCATAGAGGGCTCTCAAAATTGTAGTTGTCACCATGCCCCCCCAAACTCTTGTCTCTGTTCAGAATATACATTAAACAGCCACAAGTTAAACTTGAACAATAACAAGGTAATGAATTAGAAAAGTGGTGATGAGTTAGATATCCTTCCTAAAGTGGAAGGAGAGTATTTACATACTGAAGGATTTACGAACAAGACGGGTTCCTAAAATATGAAGAAAATGCTGGCCCATACTTTAGCAGCCGGGAAGTGGGAAAGTATTGTACAAGTTAATTTGCTTCAAGAACTCCACAGTCATCTCCAGGACGCCTGGAGAGCAGACAGGCAGTGAAAGAAGCCCTGGGACCTTGCATTGAGGACAGTGCTCCCTACTGGCAAGATAGATAGCTTTAATCCTGAATTAATATGTTTGGCACAACTAAATCTTCTTTGTGATTATGGTTCAAACACAAAAAGGAAGCAGCAGATGAATTTGAAGGGGTCATAGTAAATTTTGAGAGAATTTCATGGGTCTCTGAAGAAACACAACTAAATGAAGTATTATAGTGATAAGCCATTTGTACACTGAAGAAAGAATTCTCAGAGAGAACTAGGAGGTGCATACTAGTTTTAACATTTATTTTTCTTTTTTTTAAGTAAATGTGTGTGTGTGTGTGTGTGTGTGTGTGTGTGTGTGTGTGTGTGTTGTGCATGTCCACGTGAGTGCATGTGCCCGTGTGTGGAAAGGCTAGAAGACAACCTCAGGTGTCTTCATTCCTCCTTGGACAGCATCTGCCTTGTCTTTTGTGACAAGGTCTCTTGCTGGGCTGAGCTTGTCAATTAGAGTAAACTGGCTGGCTAGTGAGGTGCAGGGGTCCTCCTGTCTCTGCCTTCCAATTCTGGGATTACAAGAGTATGCCGCCACAACCAGCCTTTTTTATGTTAGTGCCTGGGACATGAATTGAAGCCCTTATGCTTCTATTGCAAAGCACTTTACCAATTAATCCATCTTCGTGGCCCTTTTATTTTTATTGTGAAGATTTTTAAGAATTTTTTAACAGTGTGACATATAAATAGAATAATTCCCTAAATATCTATAACCCAGAGATGACATCTTTTTCTAGCTACACATTACCCACTCCCCAGAGCCCTCGCTAGACTGTTTTAAAAGCCAGATGGCACATATCGATATATTCCATGAAATTTTATGACCATACCTTTAAGAATGAGGATTCATGTTTCAAACACCATATTTACAATTATCAGACTTTAAAACTTCAATTTTCCGGGCATGGTGGCGCACACCTTTAATTCCAGCACTTGGGAGGCAGAGGCAGGCTGATCACTGTGAGTTCCAAGGCCATCCTGGTCTACAAATCGAGTCCAGGACAGCCAGAGCTGTTACACAGAGAAACCCTGTCTCGAAAAACAAAACAAAACCTTCCTCCTGCAAATAAGAAGAAGAGTTCAATTTCTGTTGCCCAAATACTCACTGGCATATGGCCAAACTCCTAGTGGCCAAACATTTAAAGAAAACTGAGTCCTTCCCTACCCACACCCCTGTCAGAAGCCATCATTTGTGAAGAGCTACACTTCAGCATCTTTATCACTATTTTTTAATTAATTAAATAGTTAATTTTACATTCCAACTGAAGTTTTCCTCCCAGTCCTTTCTCCCTCTCCCCCATCATTCCTCCTCCATTTCTCTTCAGAAAAGGGGAGGCCTCCCTCCCATAAATATCAACCAGCCTTGGCTTATAAAGTTGCAGTTAAGATTAGGTGCATCTTCTCCTATTGAGGCTGGACTAGGCAGCCCAGTAGAGAGAAACGGTCCCAAAGGCAGGCAAAACAGTCAGAGACAGCTCCTGTATGTGCAGAGGGCCTTATCACAGTTTTTTAGAGTTCTTTTCTATGACTGTTACTTTTTTTGAGGGAATGGGGATAAGGGTTGACTTTGAAGCCTTCCATGTTTCTCTTTCTCAGCTGTGACTTGCAGTCGTCCACACTACTACAAAAGTAGCTTCCTTGCCTCTACAATCAGAGGGAGCATAGATCTACAGAAAGCATCTAATAATCAAAAACGTGGCTTAGATCCGTTTTCACAAGACCTCACACAAAGTGAGAGCAGAGTGTCCCCATTAATCTGGTAATACGAAAATCATAGTTGAAGCTGGGTGTGGTGGTGCACATTTGTGACCCCAGCCCTTGGGAAGCTGAGGCAAGAAGACCATGAGTTCTAAGCCAGCCTGGGCCACCATATGAGCTCCTGTTTCAAAAGTGAAAAAAAAAAAAAAAGTCACCAATCATTTGACAGAAAGAATTACCATGATGTAGTAGAGATGGAAGCCCTAAAGGAGGTGGCCAATGAACATTGGGTGAGGAATTGGAACTAGAGAGGGCTGACAATTCTCTTGAGAAAGTTTTCTTTTTCTTTTTTTAGATTTATTTATTTATTATGTATACAGTGCTCTGTCTACAGGTATACCTGCAGTCCAGAAGAGGGCACCAGATTTCATTATAGGTGGTTATAAGCCACCATGTAGTTTCTGGGAATTGAACTCAGGACCTTTGGAAGAACAGTCAGTGCTCTTAACCTTGAGCCATCTCTCCAGCCCTTGAGAAAGTTTTCTACAAAAGGGAATAAAGAAACAGAATGCTTCTAGAAGGGGATCTAAGATCAACTGACCATGTTTTGTAGGGGTTGATAGATTAATATAAGTTAGATTTAGTGAATATCTAGGTTTCTGATACAGTCTCTTAATTCGGGGAATGAAGATCAACTTGGCTGTGAGCAATTAGCTTATCAGCTTATGGATGAAGTCATGTGAAATGAGGGGAGTCTCTTTGGACTGAAAAACAAAGTTGAAGCCAGGTGAAACAAAGAAAGACTTTATAACTTGGCATTGTTTTCAGCTACTAAGTGGGCAGAGCCCAAATTAAGCTGAAGCAGGTGGAACAAGGAGCGAATCCTATTTAAGGACAAGTGGATGAGCCCGGAGAGCTGCATGCTAAGGGCCCCCCAATATGAGAGAGCTCCGATGCTAGTGAGTCCTGCTGGAGAAAGTGCTGGTGAACTGATGGCCGGATTTCCCTGAGGCAGAAAGAAGATGGTGAGAAGAGAAAGCCTCAGCAAGACAGCAAAAGGCCAAGGACTAAACCCTGTGGCTCAGCTTTTGCCTAGAGGGGTTTGACCTGTCCGAACAGCAGCCTGAACGGAACTGTGGCCAGCTTTAAAGACTGAGACAGAGTGGCAGAGTTGCTGATATGAAGGAAGTAAGATGGCCTACAGACAGCTGAGGTCTCCCAGAGAGAAGAAAGCCTCAAGCCTTATTTAAGGTGAGACTGCCATAGCCAATTTACCCTGACGAACCTGCATCTGAGATATTCCAGAATAAAGACTGCTAAGTGCATTAAAGGGTCTATCCCAGAGACTGTGTTCCTGGCGACTAGGACCTGCCCCAGAGACTGTATCCTTAGAAAAATAGTTGTAATAGTTATCAATAGGTTTAGTGGTTAGGTTTTAGGGGTTGTAGGAATATATAGGGGTTGTAGGCATTCTTAGGGGTTGTAGGAATTTATAGGAATAGTAATTAAGTAAGTGTATTTGTTTTAAGTAGATAGTTATTAATAAATAACTGTTTAATAATTAAAAAGTACAGTATCAATGTTTTGTTTGAGTCCCGAGATTTTTAGGATACTAATTTAAAATGGTAAATCGGCGGGGCATGGTGGTTGTCAGGAGCGCGGTTTGGTCATCCAAATCCCGACACCTCCTTCTCTATGGAAGGGAGTCGTGTGACCAGGTGACGGCACTCGCCACCCAATAAGGTCAAATGGAATACAATTAGGCAGGCTGGTTTTTATGATATTTATTATACTAAATAGTAATCACAACTTATGCTAAATGAAATATCTCTACTTCTACAGGATCAGGATAAGCTGCATCAATCAAACAGAAACACTTAATAGTCATTAAAGCTAGAACAACATATAACCACCACATCCTATAATTATGTTAATATTCCCACATCACACATCATACGACCTGTCCGAAGACCTTGGCTCTCCTGCTTCCCTGCGTCGATGTTCGGAGCAAAGCCCCATTTCTAGTCTCAGTTCAAGGCCTGAGTGAATGGGCAAGGGATAGAGAGAGAGGTCTCAGCACAAGGTCTGAGGAAGGGGCATAGACCTAAGATAGAGACAGAGGCAGGACGTCAGTGACAAGACTGATCGCCGCTTACTGCTTGTCTCCTTTGGTTTCTTATACTTTCATCTCAGCTTTAATTAGCATATCTCTATGTCACCCGCATATGGCGGCACTTACTAGCTTCTTATCTGGCTCCTTCAGCTGGGCCTCAGCTGGGCTGTGGCTGACAGCTTCTTACGAGCTCCTTACGCATAGGGCGGCACTCACTATCTTATCTGGCTCCTTCAGCTGGGCCTCAGCTGGGCTGTGGCTGACAGCTTATTGCAGCTAAACGAGAAGCTATTACTTATAATCCAATACTTAAATTACTTACTAAACTTCCTGCAGCCCTTCTTTATGGCTGCTTACAGGCTCCTTACAGTGGTGCACGCCTTTAATCCCAACACTCGGGAGGCAGAGGCAGGCAGATCTCTGTGAGTTCAAGGCCAGCCTGGTCTACAGAGTGAGTCCAGGACAGCCAGGGATACACAGAGAAACCCTGTCTCGAAAAACCTAAAAAGAAAAAAGAAAAGAAAAAACCTAAAAAAGAAAAGCAAAAAACAACAACAACAAAAAAGAGAAATGTAGGGTAAAGAAGGTGTCATAGTTAGGGTTTCATTGACCATGGTAACTCTTTTATTTTTTTTTCAAGACAGGATTTCTCTGTGTATCCTCAGCTGTCCTGGATTCACTTTGTAGACCAGGTTAGCCTTGAACTCACAGAGATCCACCTGGCTCTGCCTCCAGGGTGCTGGGATTAAAAGCATGCGCCACCATGCCCAGCAACTCTTATAAAGGAAATTTTTAATTGGGGCTGGCTTACAGTTTCAGAAGTTCAGTCCATTATCATCATGGTGGGAAGCATGACAGTGTGCAGGCAGACATGGTGCTGGAGAAGCCTAGAATTTTACAACTTGATCTTAATGCAGTAGAAAGAGACTGGATTCCACACTGGGCAGAGCTTGAACATAGGAGGCCTCAAACCCCACCAAAGTGACATACTTTCTCCAGCAAGCTCATCCTTCCTAGTAGTGCCAATCACTAAGGGCCAAGTATTCAAATACCTGAGTTTATGGGGGCCAAACCTATTTAAACCACCACAGAAGGTAAATCTATAAATAGTTGCATTAAGGGGTGGAACACTGATTTTTCCAGGGAAACTGTGAAGGACTTTGGAGCAGATCCATGGGGTTTGTTTCTGAGCTATTCCATGCCAACTGGAAAGCCCAGGGAAGGTTGGGACTGACAGCTGTGATAGGTTTAGTGTTAGCATATAATAGCATAGGGAACTTGGAATAAGGCTGGACTTTAAGATAAAAGACTTAACTTCCGAAATGACATGTCCTTGGGAACTGGCCAAGGACCATGACCTCTTTGATCTTAGGGCTAGGGGCAGGACATGCCCCCCCCCCCCCAGGTGCCCGCCTTCCGGAGATCTCCTGTCATTTCACAGCCCTTTGTGGGACATGCCCCGAGGCATCTGCCCACATCTGCAGACCACCTGTGAATTCACGCCCCTCTGCAAAAAAGCTTTTCTGGAAAAGTCTGATCCCAGGGGCATGGCTTGAAAAGAGCATGAAAGCCTCTGCTGAAGGTATACAAGGAGCTGGGCTCCTCTTGTTTCACTTCCTCTTCGTCTGGCAGAGAACTCACTTCAGTATCATCGGAAAGCTTCACCCTCTGATGTTGACCCGTTTTTGGGTCTGGATAGGGACAGATTCTCCCTGAGATTCAGGAGCGCTTAGACGAGGGGCTCTGGGACTTTGGGCCTTTGCAGGCCATAAGCATCTGAATAGGTGAGCTGCCTGGGAAACTTTCATGTTAATTGGTCTTAAAACCATGGAGGTGATTCCTGTTTGATAAACTATCCTAGAATGTGACAAATGAAATTCAGAGACTTTAAAACTGAAAAAGTGTATGAAGACCAGCCATCCATCAGGACCCATGCTCAGAGAAAAATATTCTTTTGAGAAACCTTAGGTTAATGTTAAACGCTTGTATTATAAGTTCTAAGAAGTTTTAGGTGCTAGGTTTCAGAGTTACAGTTTGGGCTAAGGATTTAGGAATTTTATAGGCAAATGCTAGGTAATTGTTAAGCATTAATAAATATATGTGTGATAAATAAAAATTTACTGTTACAGACAGCCCAGCAAGAGAATAAGAAAGAGCATCATTTTCCTGATAATAGGCCAGGAAATTATAGGTGAATACCACAAAAAGGAATATAGAAAAGACTCAAGATGTAGGTTTTAAAGCATACATTTATTTTATTTTTTAATTGTGTGTGTGTGTGTGTGTGTGTGTGTGTGTGTGTGTGTGTGTGTGCATGCCCAGAAGCTGGCATTATAGATCCCCTGGAACTAGAGTTATAGCTGATTCTGAACTGCGAATGTGGGTACTGGGGACTGAACTTCGGGCCTCTAGAAGAGCCACAAGCTTTCTTAATCACTGATTCATCTTTCCAGTCCCCCAAAACAGCCTTTTTTTTGGGGGTGAAGGGGGGTTGCGACAGGGTTTCTTTATGTAACCCTGGCTATCCTGGAACTCATTCTGTGGACCAGGCTGGCCTTGAACTTATAGAGATCCACCTGCCTCTGCCTCCCAAGTGCTGGGATTAAATGTATGCACCACAACTGCCAGGACAAACCCAGCTTTTTAAAAGCAGTGAAGCCAGTAGACTAGAGACCCCAGGATGTTAGGTGAGAAGCCATTAAAATAAAATGACATGAGTCAGGCTTAAAAGGAAGACTATGAGTCACTGTCAAGTCTTCAGAGAATGAACAGTCATGGGGAGAAAAGGGTGAAGGGCTGAGAGATCTGTAGACTGTAGAGGTTTTTTAAGGAAGAAAGAGGAGGGGACTGAAGAGATGACTTAGCAGTTAAGAGCATTGACTACTTTTCCAGAGGTCCTGAGTTCAATTCCCAGCAACCACATGGTGGCTCACAACCATCTATACTGGAATCTGATGCCCTCTTCTGGCATGCAGGGATATATACAGATAGAGCTTTTATATATTAAATAAATAAATCTTTTTAAAAAAAGAAAAGAAAGAGGAATAATTTTTTTTGTTTGTTTTTCGAGACAGGGTTTCTCTGTGTAGCCCTGGCTGTCCTGGACTCACTTTGTAGACCAGGCTGGCCTCGAACTCGCAAAGATCCGCCTGCCTCTGCCTCCCAAGTGCTGGGATTAAAGGCGTGCGCCACCACTGCCCGGCTGAAAGAGGAATAATTTTAAAGTGACAGTGAGACAGGGAGAAGAATCAGCAGGCCACATTCTGGCCTGGAAGAACACAGATTACATGGTGAATAACGGCTTCCTTTTAAAGGCCACAGGGTGGGGGTGGAAGCAATGTCCTCAGGAGAGTGCCAGCCACACACAGTGAGGTCAAGGAGTCAAGGGAAACACTGTGGAAGGTTCAGGACAAGAGAACATATTTATTATACATTTGGAACTCCAGATTCTGGAAGGCACATAGAAGGGGTTTTGGAGAAATTGGAACTGAATAGAATGAGAATAAAAGCAAGCGTGGGGGTGGGGTGGGGTGCTGAGCTTCTGCAAGCTGTGGAGAGGGAGAGCTGAGGGTGCTGAGTTTGTGAAAGGGTGGAGAAACAGATCAAGCAGGCCCCTCTCAGTTCTGCCACCAGATATTATTCCTTGAGAAAGCTGCCAACTTTTGTGCCCCTCAGTATCCCTCACTCACTTCCCCAACTATAGCAGTCATTGCCATTTGGTAGAAATATTTAGACTAAGTCCCCCTTTGGATGCTCTATGTTACTAGAATCACCCCACAAGCGCTCTGATATCCAATCAGGGTCACCACTTCATAAGAAGCCAGCATATTAGGGTTCCCCAGTATAAAGATGAAGATTTTGTAACCCTGTGACACTTGTTCCCAGTGCAAGGGTACACACACTTCACCATTCTAAATTTGGGTGGCTAAGAGTCTTGGCCAAAGACTCAGGAACACATGCAAGTCACCATGACAGCTTAGGTAACTGCCCAGGAAACAAAACATCCACAATCACAAGACCATCACAGACACCACTGAGAGACCAGTAAGTTACTGTGGATTCTCACCCCAACCTTGGAAAACCATATGTGCGGTATGATGGAGTGCTAATAAAGATAGTCTTGGCTAGGTGTGGTAACTCACATCTGGCATCCCAATACTTGGGTGGTGGAGATGAGGAGATCAGGAGTTCAGTGACCTCAACCACATAGTGAGTTCCAGGCCAGCCTGAGCTACATGGGACCTATTTCCAAACCAACAAGCACAAAACTTCTCATTTAGGTAGACTAGATAATTCCATGTTAAGTAATATTTTGTTCTATTTTAAAATTCTAGGATCAAGCCGGGCGGTGGTGGCGCACGCCTTTAATCCCAGCACTTGGGAGGCAGAGGCAGGCGGATCTTTGTGAGTTCGAGGCCAGCCTGGTCTACAAAGTGAGTCCAGGACAGCCAAGGATACACAGAGAAACCCTGTCTCGAAAAACCAAAAAAAAAAAAAAAAAAAAAAAATTCTAGGATCAGCAAAATGCCTTAGTGGGTGAAAGTATCTGCTGGCAAGTGTGACAGCATGAGTTCAATCCCCAGGACCTACTTGGTAGAGAGAACCCATTCTTGCAAGTTGTCCTCTGACTGTCACAGGAGTACAATGGCACCCAAGAATCACCACCCACTATCACCACAAACAACACACACACACACAAAATAAAAATACAATTGTGTTGGAGGAGGGTCTTCTTTTTTAAACATTTGCTTTTTTTTTTTAAAGATTTATTTATTATATATACAGAGTTCTGTCTGCAGGTATATCTGCAGGCCAGAAGAGGGGACCAGATTTCATTATGGATGGTTGTGAGCCACCATGTGGTTGCTGGGAATTGAATTCATGACCTCTGGAAGAGCAGCCAGTGCTCTTAACCACTGAGCCTTCTCTCCAGCCCTGGAGGAGGGTCTTGTGCACTGTGTTTTCAGATGCTGATTTCAGAGCCCTAAGATCTGGTTACTACCCTGCCAGGGGCATTGTTATGAATGTTGAACCATCTCCTGTATCCACCTATCCACCAGAAGGATGCTAAGAATGTTCCCCAATTATCCCTGATTGGTAATAAAAGTTGCTGACAGCCTGTAGCTGGGGAGAGAGAGAAAAGGAAGATGGGACTTGTGATTTGGTGGTATGTCTTGGGGGAGACAAGAAAGAGAGAGAGAGAGAACAGGAAGTTGCCTGAGGACTGCATGATGGAGCAGCAGCTGCCCAGGACTCTTCAGATTGGCAAGTAATGGGCATTTATCTGGGTTTTGTTCTGTTTTGTTTATTTGTTTTTTTTTTTTTTTTTGGTTTTTCGAGACAGGGTTTCTCTGTGTAACAGCCCTGGCTGTCCTGGACTTGCTTTGTAGACCAGGCTGGCCTCGAACTCACAGAGATCCGCCTGCCTCTGCCTCCCAAGTGCTGGGATTAAAGGCGTGCGCCACCATGCCCGGCTGTTTATTTGTTTTTTTTTTTTTTTTTTTGAGATAGGGTTTCTCTGTGTAGCCCAGGCTATCCTGGAACTCACTCTGTAGACCAGGCTGGTCTTGAACTCACAGAGATCCACCTGCCTCTGCCTCCTGAGTGCTGGGATTAAAGGTGTGTACCACCACACCCAGCCATTACAGACAGCTGTGAACTGCCATGTGGGTGCTGGGTTTTGAACCCAGGTCCTTTGAAAGAGCAGCCAGTGCTCTTAACCCCTGATTAAGTCCCTTATCTGGATTTTTAAGGTGGTATAATTAGTATTAGCTCAGAAACTTAAGGTCTACAGCTTATAAATAAAATATAGTGTTTCTGTTTTGTTTATTCAGGAACCAGAGGGTTTTAAGAGATGTAGCAAACCCTCAGAACAATAATAATTACTTCAACAACAATTATGAAAACTATAAAAATATAATTTGAACAGACTAATTTCCACCAGTTGGGGGCAGAGCACATTCTTATACTTTCTTAAAATATTACTCACTGTACACAGATTATCATCTTCTATTGTGTGTTTACTATAAAACAGAGCAGGACAACATAATGTAAGCTAAAACTTGAAATCTGGTCTGAGTTTAGGGAAAAGAGAATAAAGTCTTGGATTTCATTCAAGTTGTTTGTACTTAGTTCTGTACTAGCTAAGAAGTGGGGACGGGCAGGGGATGGGACTGAGCTCCCTTCCTTTCTCTCGTATTTCCCAGAGTTGAGACCAAATTTTCATTTCTTGCCAGTTCTGTACAGCAGGACATCCACCAATTCAAAGGAGCAGAAAAGGCGAGGGTCCCTGCTCAGAAACATTATCACTATATAAGGTGACCATTCTGAAATACATTGAGCCGTACTGCAGATGTTCTGAACCTTGACTTGCTTGTGACATCCAATGCCAGGCAGGCCCCTGTTTTCTGCCACTGTGAGGCATGGGCTAGGAACCTAGGAATTCTCCATGCTTTGTCTTCTCATTTCTTTCTCCTCCTCTTAAAAAAAAAAAAA
>CAJQZJ010033126.1:7202340-7285736 GCA_907164525.1 Lophiomys imhausi | reverse complement strand
GTGTATGTGTGTGTGTATGTGTGTGTATGTGTGTGTGTGTGTGTATGAGTGTGTGTGTGTGTATGTGTGTGTATGAGTGTGTGTGTGTGAGTGTGTGTGTGTGTGTGTGTGTGTGTGTGTGTGTGTGTGTGTGTGTGTGTGTGTGTGTGTGTGTGTGTGTGTGTGTGTGTGTGTGTGTGTATGTGTGTGTGTATGTGTGTGTGTGTGTGTGTGTGTGTGTGTGTGTATGCAGGCAAGTGCATGGGGAAGTCCGAGAACAACTTTCCAGAGTTAGTTTTCCCCTTTCATCATAGATTCTAGGGATGAAGCAAGAAGTGCTTTTACCCTGCTGAGCCATCTTGTTGGTTAACAGTAACTTTTCATTCCATAAACATACACAGGATTCTTACTATCTTCTGGGCCTCAAAGATCAAAAAGTTAAAAAAAAAAAAGGTAGGCCCTTCTGCCCTGTGCCTCAGGTTAGCCCACCCATTAGTGTCATTGTGCATCCCTGTATAAAAGGTGGTCAAGGAACAAGCAGGATAAACTGGTTTAAATGTTTTTTTTTAAGCATATTATTATTAATTCTGGGTTGTTTAATAGTCTTTGATCTTTTTGTAACCCACTCCCTTTCAGCTGCTTCTCTTAAAATAACAGTAAGAGCACCAACTTTGTCTGTTTTCCTTAAGTGTTTACTGTGGAAACAGAAGGGAGTTTGAGTGTGGGGTGGGGGTAGGTTCTTCCTGTCTGGGCCTCTTTGTCTCTGAGCAATGCAAGTTTTACATGCCTTAAAGAATGGAAAAAGGGCTAGGTGGTGGTGGTGATTGCGCTGTCAGCCTTTAATCCTAGTACTCAAGGCCAAAGCAGGGTCTCTGAGTTAGAGTCTCAGAGTAAATTGCAGGACAGGACTACAGAGAAACCCTGTCAAAAAAGAAAAACAAATTTAGCTTGGTGGCACACGCCTTTAATCCCAGCACTCCGGAGGCAGAAGCAGGTGGATCTCTGTGAGATCTCTTCGAGGACAGCCTGGTCTACAAAGTGAGTCCAGGACAGTCAGAGCTGTTACACAGAGAAAACCTGTCTCAAAAAAACCAAAAAAAAAAAAAAAAAAAGAAAAGAAAGAAAAACCAAAAACAAAAGAATGGGTAAAGGGCCACTGATGGAAAGGAGAGGACATAATTACTCTCAAACTGCAGTAGTATCAGTACAGAAGGCAGGAGATGAGACTGTAGGTTAGTTGGTAGAATGCTTGCCTATCATGAAGCAACCTGGATTCAGTAACCAAGTGTGGTGGCACATGCTCATAATCCCAGCATTTGGAGTGTGGAGGCAAGTGGATACATGTTTAAGGATATCTTTGGCTACATGGTTAATCTAGCCAGCCTGGACTACATGAAAATCTGCCTCAAAAGAGAAAAAAGGGGGTGAGGGTAAGGAGAGAGCTCAGCAGGAAAAAGTGCTTGCTGAACAAGATTGATGAGCTGGGTCTTATCCTTGAAACTCCTGTAAAGGAGAGAACCAACTGCACAAAACTGTCCTCTATATTATGCTGTGGCATGTATACCTACCCCCCCACAACACTCATATACACACTAAACTTAAGAGAGAAGAAAAAAAGACCACATGTGGATATATACAGTTTTTCTGTAATCCTTAATCTGAAATTCATTTTAACAAAACTTGTGACAGGTTCCCAGACCTTAACAAAACTGGCGACGTGATAGAAGTACTTACTATTCAGGCCTTGGAACCCGGCAGGAAGGCAGCAACACTCGCCCAGACAGAATGAAGACCTAATCCATCAAAGTGCCATAGTTCTGGGAAAGATCCTAAATGTACTAGCCTTGCTTTTTGGCTTCTGTAGTTCTGCTTCTCGCTAGCAGGTGTGCCAGCCCAGGGCGTGGTTTTTGTGCTTAAAATGCCACCCTGGGAAATGATCAGGGTTGCACTTGGGTCTGGAACACCTGGTGCAGTTGCCAGCTGGCTAATTAACCTTCCAATTAACACCTTCTATTGGCTTGAACCCATTTCCCAGTGATCGTCTCTGGAGAATACCTTGTTTTTTTTTTTTTGTTTTTTGTTTTAGTTTTTTTCGAGACAGGGTTTCTCTGTGTATCTCTGGCTGTTCTGGACTCGCTTTGTAGACCAGGCTGGCCTCGAACACACAGAGATCCGCCTGCCTCTGCCTCCCAAGTGCTGAGATTACAGGCGTGCACCACTATGCCGGCTGAGCAGTCAATGCACTAAGAAAAGCTAAAGGTTACAAGGTAGCCGGGCGGTGGTGGCTCACACCTTTAATCCCAGCACTTGGGAGGCAGAAAGAGGCAAGTCTGTATGAGTTCGAGGCCAGCCACGGAGTGAGTGCCCATCGAGACAATGCTTGGGCTGATGTAGAGGGGACTATGTCTCAAAAAAGAAAAAAAAATCCAAAACCCAAACAAACAAAAATGAACTGACTGCTCAATGAGTACATGCATTTATTAATATGTTCCTTGCTTTTGTAGATATTAAAAAATAATTTAGAAAAATCCCTTTGGATAATGAATGTACCATAGACTTCTCAGGGCCTCTGTGCTTACTGTTTTGGGACTCTTGATAGGTCTCAGCACAAATGTCATCTTATCAGAGAGGCCTTGGCTGGCCACCCTGTATAAACAGTACCTCCTTCACAATGATACCTATCTATCATCTTTACAGCATTTATTGTACCTGATATCTTATGAACACATCCTGGTTTGGAGAGACTTGGAAGTTCATATAATTTGAGGCTAATGGCATTCTTAAGAAATAAAATATGGGCTGGAGAGATGGCTCAGAGGTTAAGAGCACTGGCTGTTCTTCCAAAGGTCCTGAGTTCAATTCCCAGCAACCACATGGTGGATCAACACCATCTACAATGAGATCTGGTGCCCTCTTCTGGAGTACAGGCATGCATGCAGGCAGAATACTGTATATATAATAAATATATCTTTAAAAAAAAAAGAAATAAAATATAAGCTGGGAGTGATGGTGCATGCCTTGGATCCCAGTACTCAGGAGGCAGAGGCAGGTGGATTTCCATGAGTTGAAGGCCAGCCTGCTCTACAAAATGAGTCCAGGACAGGACAGCCAGGGCTGTTACACAGAGAACCTTTTCTTGAAAAAAATTTATATATATATATATATGTATATATGGCCTGGGTAGATGGCTCTGAACTTAGGAGGACTGGCTGGTCTTCCAGAGGACTCAGGTTCTACTTCCAGAACCCACATGGAGACTTACAACTGTCTGAAACTCAAATTCAAGGGCATCCAGACTCTCTCTTCTGACCTCCAAAGGCACCAGTACATATGTGGTACCTAGACAACATGCTGGCAAAGCACCTATACACCTAAAATAAAATAAAACTACAAAAAGAATAAAATCTAGGCAGGCATAATAGCACACACCTGTAATCTTAGCACTTGAGAGACTGGAGCAGGAAGATTATAAATGTAAGGCTAGGCTTGTATAGGGCTACAGCACTCATGACAGGGTCAGAGGCCAACCCGAAGGAGTCAGTTTTCTCCTTCCTTGTGGGTTACAAGAGTCAAACTAAGGTCTCAGGCTTGGTGGCAGGGAGCAGACACCTTAACCTGGTGAGCCATCTCACCAGCCTTCCCGTATCTTAGTACATTTTCCTTGACTGTACATTGTTTATATTAACAATTCATAGTCTGTCTGAGTAAGCATATAGACTTAGACATAGAAGAAAATTTATGGGGCCAGAGAGATAGCTCAGTGCTTAAGATCTCTTGCTGCTCCTCGAAGGAACTGAGTTCAGTTTCCAGCACTCACTTTGGGCAGCTCCCAACCACATGTAAGTCCAGCTCGTAAAGATCCAACACCTTTTTCTTGCCTCCTCTGGCACCCCTCCCTTAACAAACACAAGTAAAGAAAAATAAATATTTTTATAATATAGTACAAGATTTTCCAGTTTCCCAGTACCTCATGTTTTTATTTAAGTTTTTTTTCTTAATGTGGAGGTTTAATATATTTTTCCATTAATTAATTTATTTAATCACTTTACAACTTGATTGCCCTCCCTTCTCTCCTCCCAGTCCCACCCTCACATTCTCCTCCCTCTATTTCTCCTCAGAGAAGGGGGGCGACCCCCCATGGGTACCAACCCACCCTGGCACATCATATCCCTCAGCAGGACTAAGTACTTCCTTTCTCATTGAGGTCAGACAACACAGCCCAGCTATGGGAAAGGGATCCAAAGGTGGGCAAGAGTCAGAGACAGCCCCTGCTCCAATTGTTAGGCACCCACATGAAGAACAAGCTGCACATCTGCTACATATGAGTAGGGGGTCTAGGTTCAGCCCATGCATGCTCTTTGGTTGGTGGTTCAGTCTCTGTGAGCCCCCATGGGTCCAGGCTTGTTTCCTGTAGGTCTTCTTGTGGTGTCCTTGACCCCTCCAGCTCCCTCAGTCCTTCCTCTTACTCTTCCACAGGACTCCCTCAGCTCTATTGTTTGGTTGTGAGTTTCTGTAATTCAGTTGCTGGGTAGAGCCTCTCAGAAGACAGTTATGATAGGCTCCTGTCTGCAAGCATAGCAGAGTATCATTAACGGTGTGGGGGATTGGGCCTCTCCCATAGGGTGGGTTTCAAGTTGGACCAGTCATTGGTTGGCCTTTCCCTCAATCTCTGCTTCAGCTCTATCTCTACACTTCTTGTAGGCAGGACAAATTTTGTGTTGAAGGTTTTATGAGTAGGTTGGTGTCTTCCTCTCTCCACTAGAAATATCTGCCTGGCTATAGGAGGTGGCCACTTCAGTCTCTATATCTCTTGCTGCTAGGAGTCTCATCTAGGGTCACCCCCATAGGCTCCCAGAAGCCTCCCCCATCCAGAGAAGGTTCCTTAAAAAAAAAAAAGTATTATTTTAAAGTTGAAAAGCACTTGGGTGATAGAGGCCAGTGGATCTCTGGGTTTGAGGCCGGCCAGTCCAGTCAACAGAACAAGTTCCAGGACAGCCGGAGCTACACAGAGAAACCCTGCTAGCATGTACATATGTGCACCTCACAAATGCTTGGCCAGAAAAGGCTGTGTATCTCCCCCAAGTCTGGAGTTACAGACAATGGTGAGCTGCCATGTGGGTGCTTCGAATAGAACCCAGGTCCTCAGCAAGACCAACAAATGCTTTTAAACACTGAGCAACTCTCCAGTCCGCTAAGGTTCCTTTTAAAAATGGTTATTTGGGGCTGGAGAGATTGCTCAGTGGTTAAGAGCACTGGCTGCTCTTCCAAAAGATCTGGGGTCAATTCCCAGCACCCACAAGGCAGCTCACAACTGTCTGTAACTCTAGTTCCAGATCTGACACCCTCACACAGATATATATGGAGGCAGAACACCACTGTAAATAAAATTTAGAGAACTTTTAAAAATGTTTATTGTGTGTGCATGTGCTTATGGTGTATGTGTGGGGGCACTCATGCCATGGAATACATCCAGAGGTCAAAGGACAACACTGTGGAGTCAGCTCTCCTTCCACCTTTAAGGTGCATCTGAAGATCAAACTCACCACCAGGCTGCTGTAGCAAGGACTTTTCCAACTGAGCCTCTCACTGGCCTGAAGAATCCTTTACTTTGAAATACAACAGTAGGATTTTAACTCTGGTTGCTTAATTTTATTTCAGTGTAAAAATATTATTGCATCTTATTTATCTCGTGTGCCATGGTGAGGGTGTGTGCATATAGAGGTCAGAAGATAACTTGTTGGAATTGGTTCTCTTGTGGGTCCTGAGGATTGAGCTTGGGTCATCAGGCTTGGTGGCAAGCACTTCTACCTAGTCGCCATCTTGACAACATGCTTTCTGATATTTGAATAGCTGCAGAGATCACTCCAGGAGTTACTCACTCAGCCTTCCTGTTGGTAATGTGCCTGTAAGCTTTTCCCAGGCTGTGGTTATCCACTTGTCATTTATCTATATTTATATCGATGTGTGCAATTATATGGATTCCTAGTGAGCCAGGATATCACTCTAGGACACTGGATGGAAAGTGATAGGATTGCAGTGTCCTAAAGGCTGTATGACCACCACCGGCTCGTGAGGAAATCTTCATGTATTTCAAGGCACTTCTCCAATCAGCAATCTGCCCAGTGGTCTTGGAGAGGGATGAGGGCTCTGAGGAACCTAGAAGATGGCTCTCCTCTCTCTCTCTCTCTCTCTCCCTCTTTCAAACCTTCTCCGTGTTTCAGTTTTACAGACAAAGAAGGGGAAAGGACGACTGGGTCATGTGACCCTGAATTATGAGACAGGATGAGGTGATACTTCCCAGATGGTTTGTTAAACATTTATGGTTGTTTTCTTATTGAACTCTGGGTTTCTCTCACTGAAAAATATCAAAAGTTTCAGTTCATCTACTGTAATGTCCAAGAACATCTTTGTTTAGAATTCACAAAGTGACAATAGGTTCACAGAAGGCAGATTTAGCATGGAAAGATGCCCAGTTAGAACTCTCCAAATCTTTAGAGGTATGCGGGATAAAAAACTCACACAGGGAACACAAAACTCCAAAAACTGCAGCTGTGTCCAGTCATTTCAAAAATGTCCCTAAGCCAGTTGTGCACTTACTCTGGTGAAGCTGAGTTAATGTTATATTTGTGGAGCATCTGAACCTTATGCCGTTCCTGCTTTAAACCTTGAAGAATCTCTTTGCTAAGGAGATACAGATGGTAGACTCATCAATTTGTCTTCCTAATTTTTTCTTTGCCATTGTCTCTTGTAGCTCAGGCTGGCCTTAAACTCACTATATAGCCAAGGGTGAGCTTGACCTTCTGATCCCCTCAGCCTCTGCTTCCTGACGGTGCTTCCATGCCTATTTATTTATTTATTTATTTATTTATTTATTTATTTATTTATTTAGTTATTTATTTATTTATTTATTTATTTAGCATTGGTGTTTTGCCTATATGTATGTCTAGATGAGGGTGTCAGATCCCCTGGAACTGGAGTTACAAACAGTTGTGTACCTGGGTCCTTTGGAAGAGCAGCCTGGGCTCTTACCCAAAGGGCCTTATTTTTTTTAAATGTATTTTTTAAATGCAGAGAAAAAAGGCCAAGCTATCATGCAGGCTAGGCATGCATGCTACCAAATAAACCATGTCAACAGACCCCTAATGTCTCTTAAGAGCCAACAACTAAGGCTTTCTTTTGTAAACTGGGGAAAGTGATCACCCCTGAGTCCCAGAAACTTTGAAGGCTGAGGTGGGAGAATTCCTTCAGCCCAGGAGTTCAAAACCAGCCTGAGAATATAGTAAGACCTATTAAAAAAAAACAAAAACAAAAACAAAAAAAGGGCTGGAGAAATGGCTCAGAGGTTAAGAGCACTGACTGCTTCCAGAGGTCTTGAGTTGAATTCCCAGCAACCGCATGGTGACTCATAACCATCTATAATGAAAATTGATGCTCTCTTCTAGCCTGCAGGCATACATGCAGACAGAACACTGTATAAATAAACAAACAAACAAATCTTAAAAACCCCCAGAGGTTTTAAAATCAATAACTGTGTGTGTATGTGTGTATACTGTGTGTGTGTGAGTGTGTACACACGGGCATGCATGTGTCAGTCAGAGAACTGATCTCAGCACTCAGTTCTCTCCTTTCATCACGTAGATTCTGGGACTGAACTAAGATTGGCAGTAATAGCCTTTACCTACTGACCATCTCAACCACAGACTTTATTGGTTTTTGGTTTTGGGTTTTTGTTTGCTTGGTTGGTTTGGCTTGGTACTTCGAGACAGGGTTTCTCTGTTGTGTAGTCCTGGCTATCCTGGACTCACTTTATAGACCAGACTGGCCTTGAACTCACAGAGATCTGCCTGCCTCTGCCTTCTGAGTGCTGGGATTAAAGGCGTGCGCCACCATGCCCAGCCTACCACTTTATTATTGTTGGTTTTTAATTTTTTTGAGACAATATCTCACTATTCAGCCTAAACTGGCCTGGAATTCAGTGGGAATCCCAGGTAAGCTTTAAACTTGATGTCCTCAAGCCTCAGCCTCATGAATGTTGAGATTACAGAAATGGCCACACTCCTGGTGTGTTTTCTTCTTAAGTGTGTCTTTCTCTTAGCCCAACTGCTACAAGGACTAGAGAGTTGTTAAGAGTGAGTGCTGGGTTGGTGTTGTTGCACACTTTAATCCCAGGACTCAGAGGAGAGCTGAGCAGATCTCTATGAGTTTGAGACCAGCCTGGTCTACAGATCCAGTTCCAGGACAGTCCAGGCTACACAGAGAAATCCTGTCTCAAATAATAAAAAAACCAACAATAAAAAAGTGAGTGCTAGCCTGGGTGTGGTGGCGTTCGTGTTTAATCCCAGTACTCAGGAGGCAGAGACAGGCGGATCTCTGTGAGTTCGAGGCCAGTCTTGTCTACAAAGTGAGTCTAGAACAGCCAGGGCTACTACACAGAGAAATCTTGTCTCGAAAAAACAGAACAAAGTCTTTTCTTGCACCTACAGATGTTGGGAATCAATCCCTGGTCCTCTGCAAGAACAGCAAATGCCACCCCACAGACTCAGGTACACTTATCTCCCAGCTGACAGTGCTGCTTTGGGAGACTGTGGAACCTTTAAGAGGTGGGGCCTGGTTGGCAGAAGTAGGCCATCCAGGGCAGGCCTGAGGTGGCTTAGCCTGGCTCAGTTTTCTTGTATACTGAGCTGCCTCAAGCTCCGCCCCCATGCCTCTCCATCACTCTAGACTATAATCTCCCAACCTTGAAACAATAGTAATCCTTCCTCCTCTGTGTCATTAGGTGCTTTGCCAACCTACAAGAAAAATAACAAACACACATGCATTTCTGTATTTCTGTTACATTCAACAGTAAAGTGGTCTCAAATGGCTGCATATAGTCGGCGGGACTGGCGTCCATGATGAGGAAGGTCTGAAGATGAAAAGTTGGAAGGATAGAAGAGGTATGTGCACAGGGCTAAGGATGGAGCAATTGCCTCACATGCATAAGACGTTGGCTTCAGTCCTAAGTACTGCATAAGACACGGCGAGGTGGCACACGTTTGTGTTCCAGCATGGAGAGGGAGTCAAAACTTGAAGGTCGGCCTTTGCTATATAGAGTTGGAGGCCAACCTGGGAAACAGGAGGCCACAGATAACCCAAGACACACTCAGGAAGCCACAAAGAACACTTTTCTGTGTTTATCTGTCCAGAAAAGAACTAGAAATAAAGACTATCTGTGGGCTTCCTAACAAAAGATGTACTTATCGCCTGTCAGGCTTTGCTGTGCACTCACAGATTACAGGCACCCAGCTGTCCCTGTAAGTGATGGTGAGTGAAGACTGGGGCAGGATAATTACTGGCTGCACCTCGTTAAGGCTGCTTTATAGAGCCCTGGTATTTCAGATTGCCCAACAGCAGCCACTGTAGGTACTTACAGGTATACATCTTGTGGTTTGCTTTGAATCTGAGACAAAAGCTGGCAGCATCTTGTTTCTAAAAGGGTGTGGTTATAGAGCAGCACAAACGCTCTCAGGATGTGGCTAATTAGAACCAACAGCACTCACCAGGAGGCCAGGCAGCGGGCTCTCATCCCAGTGAACTCCAAAGAGAATATCACATCTGATTCAGAGGGCCAAAGTAAGAGTCTGACAGTCCCTGACTAATTTTCTTATATTTTTGGTTGTGAGCCTAGCCTTTAACAGCTGAGCCATCTCTCCAGCCCCCCCGACTCTTTCTGAATGACAGTTGTCATTCTGATCCATCACTTTGATGACAACACCCCTGGTTAATGAGAATGCTTCATTGAAATTGTTGTGTTCTCTGCTGTGCAGTACATGAAATTCACTGTAAAATAATACTACTGGGCAATGGATTATTTTCCCAGCATTAACTGTTAGATGTTCTCGAGAAAACAGTGAAGGAACCTACAATTAAAATTACAGATTTTTGGTGGTGGTGGTGCATGCCTTTAATCCCAGCATTTGGGAGGCAAAGGCAGGCAGATCTACAAAGCGAGTCCAGGACAGCCAGGGCTACACAGAGAAAACCTGTCTCGAATGCGCCCCCCCCCCCCCAAAAAAAAGAACAAAGAACAAAATTACAGATCTTAATGTGATATAATTTATTCCACTGATTTAGACTGCTTCAACCCAGTTGGCTCGAACGTGAGTCTTAACCACACATGCAGTGACTTATTTTTTTATTGAAAAACAAAAACAAAGAAAAACTTCAATAAATTTAAAACCATTCCACAGCCCGTTACACTAACACCTTGAGTTTAGCACATCACCTTCCACATGCATAAAGGTTCACAGTGGCAATTGGAGTGTGAGTACTAGTTTGCATTGTGCTCACTCCACTTAGTGTTGACGCTTCACACTTCTACAGTCTTCCAAAGTTATCTTCACACAAATATACTTTATTAGTCCACTTCTTTAACAAACATTTTCTCCATATTGTTGCTAATATTTATAATACAGACATAAACATTCTCATGCATTTATATTTTCAGCATTCTTTAGTTTAAAAGTAATGAGAACTCATGGGGCAAAGAATATAATCATTTAAAAAATTTTAATTCGCCGGGCAGTGGTGGCGCACGCCTTTAATCCCAGCGCTTGGGAGGCAGAGGCAGGCAGATCTTTGCGAGTTCGAGGCCAGCCTGGTCTACAAAGTGAGTCCAGGACAGCCAGGGCTACACAGAGAAACCCTGTCTCGAAAAACCAAAAAAAAAAATTAATTCACTTTCATTGTGTGTGTGTGTATGTGGTGTGCTTACATGTGACAACACACATGTGGAAGGCAGAGGTCAGCTTTCAGGACTCCACGTTCTCCTTGCACAGTGGGTTCTAAGAGTTTAATGCAGGTCTTAAGTCAGCGAAGTAAACATTCTCACCCAGTATGGTCACTCTTATGACCCTTCATAAAAAAGTACCATATAGCAACTCCAGAGGGTTGAATCTGTTTAAAATGCTACCTGAAGGGAATATGCTAAATAGTCTTCTTTGTTTTGTTTTTTTTTTTTTTTTGTTTTTTTGAGACAGGGTTTCTCTGTGTAACAGCCCTGGCTGTCCTGGACTTGCTTTGTAGACCAGGCTGGCCTCGAACTCACAGAGATCCGCCTGCCTCTGCCTCCCAAGTGCTGGGATTAAAGGCGTGAGCCACCACGCCCGGCTTAAATAGTCTTCTTTAAAGTTTTTTTTTTTTTTAAATCAGAAGTAGTTTTATTTAGAACAAAAAATAAGTATTATCTCTTAAAAAACAAAATAATAAAAACAACCCAGAGTGGACCGGATGGTTTCACAGATAGCTCATGTTTAGATGAGCTAACTTAAGCAACACTCCCCAACTTTCCTCAAGTTATGGCACATATGAGAAGTGACCCTGCAGGCACACAGAGGAAGATGGAAAAGGGTATATCTGGCCCATAGGCCACCCAGACCTCATGTAGCTTCAAAGGTTGAGAGGCTCTTGATCTAGAAAAAATCTATGTCTCAAAGTACCAGTGTACATGGGTCAGGAAGCTCCAGTCACAGATGGGGTCAGAGACTGAAGTCACGAAATCTGGTTAGTGGCAGAATTGGCAAACAAATGCAAATTCTTCCCGTTAATATGTTTTCTACTGCGCCACAGCTGTTCTGCATGCTTTCTGGCTCTGGAATTCAACTTCATACGCAGACATCTAACTATAAACAGGATTGCCAACATGCTTAAGCCAGACACCTAAACTACCAATTTATACCCAAACTAAAAATTAAACACAGCCCTTGGCATCAGAAAATATCTGACTATCTTCTCTGACGGTTTTAGACTTTCCATTCTCTTAAATGGAGTTGTAAACTCTTTGGACAGTAATAATCATTTATACAGTGTTTAGTATAGCTCTGATAGTAAAAGAATACTAGCAATAAATTATATACACTGCAAAGGAAAAAGACTGTGAGTAAATCCACATTCTAACTAATTCTAAAGGGAAACATTTTTAAGTGTTTTGTAGAGGTAGAGAAGGTTCCCTCTTTACATTTCAAATTCCTGCCAGCTAGAGACCTGTAATATACACAGGGACATAATAGGCTTTTAAAGACAGGTTCTCACTGTAGCCTCGGCTGGCCTGGAACTTGCTATGTAGACCAGACTGGATCGATGTCCTTCAACTCAGAGATTTGCCTGTCTCTGCCTCCCAAATTCTGGGATGTGCCACCATTGCCCGGTATATCACAGGCTCTTAACAGACATTTCATACCTCAGAATGAGTGATTTTGACCTATACCCAGTGTTGATACTACCAGGGAGAAAAGATTCACTATAAAGGCATTTCACCTTTACCAAGTGTCAAATACTCCAATGTACCTTTAAAAACAGAGATTCTAGCCGGGCGGTGGTGGCGCACGCCTTTAATCCCAGCACTTGGGAGGCAGAGGCAGGCGGATCTTTGTGAGTTCGAGGCCAGCCTGGTCTACAAAGTGAGTCCAGGACAGCCAAGGATACACAGAGAAACCCTGTCTCGAAAAACCAAAAAAAAACAAAAACCAAAAAAAAAAAAACAGAGATTCTAGCAGGGTTAACTCTAATTGAACTGTATATATACAGACCATTTTTCTTAGGTTATTCCCATTAACCACCGGGTCTGGGAATGGTGCAGGGTTAGAATTAAAAATTTCCAATATGCTAGCATCTGTCAAACCCTAATAACAAGGCACCCCAAACTCTGCATTTTTTTTACTATGCCCCAAGTGCTGCCTGGTTAGTCCTGTGGACTCAGACATTGTACACACAGACACACCCATGAGAGCGCATGGCGCTTGGGAGGTTGCCCACTATTTCCCACTTATTAAGGTCTGGGTCGTATTTCTCGATACTCTGGAGATATGTCCCCTTGGAGTAGGAGTACCCTCCAGTCACATAGATGCACCCGTTCATGATGACAGCCCCACATTCCATCCTCCTCTCCATCATGGGCGCTGTCTCTCTCCATTCGTTCTGCTCGGGGTCATAGCACTCTGTGATTGTAGTTTGTCCACCAACTAAGTAGAGCTTGTTTTCAAACGGAACTGAGCACAATCCATATTCTTTTTGGAAGGAAAAGAACACAATCTTAATTCCGATTACAAAAGGGCTCTCCTACCGTGGACACAATAGCTCTGCCATCTAGAACATAACGTGCAGACGTGGGGACATTTTGATTCTGTCATACTCAATCCCTGCCATCTGACTCAGATGACCTGTTCCTACTGGTCATTAGCCATCAGGAGGATAATCACCCTTGACGGCTACGCACAATGACAAGAAGAAACCCACCCCTCACACCACCATCTCTCTGGGAACTGCCCAACATAGGGAGCTTTTCGTTGACATCCATCTTCAATCCTGACCCCATCCGCTTTCAAGACAGTAGCAATAGAGCCCCCCAACAGGTCACTAAACTAGGGAACTGGTTTAGGTTTCTCAAGGTCTCAGCAACATTGTGACCAAGGAGAGACCGCCTGATGTGTCAGCCACTACACTAGCTTCAGAGGATGGCCTGGCTAGCAGCGTCTCTCACACTGTCAGTCTAGTCAGGGACACGAATGAGAAAAGCGTACATCCGAGTTACTGAGGCCATTATGGAAGGTGTGTCCCGCCCCCCGGCAGAAGTCTGTTTGGGCTTCTGGGCCCTGGGGTTGGGAGTCTCCTCCAAAGGGGCCTGCCTCACCTAGACTGTCTGAGTCTTTGCATTTTGTTTCTCTCCTCTGTTGGCTCCTCTAGGCACCGCGATATGAAGCAGGCCAGGAATAAGGAAAACAACACACCAAGTCCTCTGGTCTGGGTCGTGTCTCTCAATAGTCTGGAAATACGTCCCCTTTGACTAGGCGTACTCTCCAGAGTTCATAATGACAGCATGATCAGAGTTGGAGGCATGGAGACAGAGCATGTAAGTCTCATCTAACGAGGCCAGCTACTCCTCGGCTCTCATCGCTGTTGCCAGGAGGGAACACTGTCAGATAGCCAGTCCTGGATACTTTTCTTTTTTTAGGTTTTTTTGAGACAGGGTTTCTCTATGCAATAGCCTTAGCTGTCCTGGACTCTTTTTTTTTTAAACTTTTTTTGTTTATTTATTATGTATACAGTATTCGCTCTACATATATGCCCGGGCAGATCTCAATGTAGATGGCTATGAGCCACCATGTGGTTGCTGGGAATTGAACTCAGGACCTTGGGAAGAACAGCCAGTGCTCTTAACCTCTGAGCCACCTCTCCAGCCCCCTGGACTCACTTTGTAAACCAGGCTGGCCTGGAACTCACAGAGATCCACCTGCCTCTGCTTCCCGAGCGCTGGGATTAAAGGCGTGCGTCACTGTTCCTGGCCACACCACTTTTCTTTTAAAGGTCCCAAACCATGATTTTTGTTGGAAATCTTCTGAATATTAAATTCTGGTAACAACCCAATTCAAAAAATAGCTTAAGCACTGTGACAGCCAAGTAGAACGAGCTGTGTGAGGTACTAATTAGTACCTTTAAAAATCTCATCCCGAAGCCGGGCGGTGGTGGCGCACGCCTTTAATCCTAGCACTTGGGAGGCAGAGGCAGGCGGATCTTTGCGAGTTCGAGGCCAGCCTGGTCTAAAAAGCGAGTCCAGGACAGCCAGAGCTGTTAAACAGAGAAACCCTGTCTCGAAACACAAAAAAACAAAACAAAACAAAAAAAACTCATCCCGAGCTGGGCATGGTGGCACAAGCCTTTAATCCCAGCATTCAGGAGGCAGAGGCAGGTGGATCTCTGAGTTCAAGGCTAGTATGGTCTACAGAGGGAGTCCAGGACAGCCAGGTATACACAGAGAAACCTTGTCTCGAAACACAAAACAACAAAAAAAAACAGTAAAAAAAAAAAAATCTCATCCAGAAAAGTTTAACATAAATTAAAACTACATAATTACAATTATGTGCTTCTACTGATTTATACTGTACTTTTTGGGGGAGATTTTCATTTTTTTTTAAAGATTTATTTACTTTATTACATTGGTGTTTTGCCTGCATGTCTGTATGAGGTTGTCAGATCTTGGAGTTACAGTTGTGAGCTGTCATGTGGGTGCTAGGAACTGAACCCAGGTCCTCTGGAAGGGCAGTCAGTGCTCTTAACCACTGAGCATCTCTCCAGCCCTGATTTTCAATTTTTTATGCCTTGTAACACTAGGCTTAAGTAACATTACCCTTTAGACTTTTTTTCAAGTAGCTAGTAACCATGTGCAACTCAATAGACTTTGTGGGACATTTATTTTTATTTATTTTTTTAAATTAACTTTTATTTTATATCTATGTGTAAGTGCCTGCATGTGTGTACACACGTGGACCTTGTGCATGCTGGGTGTCCACAGAGGCCGGAATTGGACTAGTGAAGCACCACATGGGTAACAGGGACTGAACCCAGGCCCTCTGCAGAGCAGCAAATGGTCTCAACTAACACTGAGCCATCTCTTTAGTCCTGGGGTACTTGTTTTCCAAGGGATCACCCTGTCACAATACATATTAAATATATTAATGTAATAACTATTTTCTAACTTATTCTTTTCGGGTTTTTTCCCTCTAAATTGTACATCTGATTTTTCATATATTGGATTTGTTACAAAGGTAAGTCTGAGCCGGGCGTGGTGGCGCACGCCTTTAATCCCAGCACTTGGGAGGCAGAGGCAGGCGGATCTCTGTGAGTTCGAGGCCAGCCTGGTCTACAAAGCAAGTCCAGGACAGCCAGGGCTGTTACACAGAGAAACCCTGTCTCGAAAAACAAAAAAAAAAAAAGAAAAAAAAAAGAAAGGTAAGTTTGACCACAAAATAAGCAGAGTGATACGGGATTTCTGTTTTAATGTGGTGTTCAAATGAGAAAACAGGGAAGAGCATGGGCCCTAGGCCAGGCTACCTGGGTTAAACCTAACAAATCTACCAGGTGATAGGCAGCTGACTCTGAGCAATGTATTGAACACCAGCACTTCAGCCATCTGCTGAACCAGCTAACAGGAGTACCTCCCTAGCTCACAGGATTGCTGTAAGGTTTAAATTCTGCAATGTGGCTGGGGAGAGGGTTCAGCAGGGAAAATGCCTGCTATGTATGAGGACCAGAGCTCAGAACTCTGGAACCCATGTGAATCCAGAATGGGCGTAATCCCACTTCAGGGGGCAGGGAGAAGAGGATCCCTAGGGTAAGTAGACCAACCCAAGTGGTGAGCTCTGGGTTTATTGAGAGACCCCACCTCAAAATGTAAAGTTGGAGAGCAACCAAGGAGAGAACATCTACGTCTTAGGCCCAATTCAAATGCATGTTCTGTGTGCAGTGTGCATACATATACCTTCACAAGCGAGTGAGCATGCACACCACAAAAAAACACAATAAATAAACAAACATATGGTGCTATGGTTTGAATATGGGTACTGTCCTCCAAGGGACTGTATATGAAGACTTAGTGCCCGGGACATTAAGAAGTGCTATGGAAGCCGGGCGTTGGTGGTGCACGCCTTTAATCCCAGCACTTGGGAGGCAGAGGTAGGCGGATCTCTGTGAGTTCGAGGCCAGCCTGGTCTACAAAGTGAGTCTAGGACAGCCAGAGCTGTTATACAGAGAAACCCTGTCTCGAAAAAACCAAAAAAAAAAAAAAAAAAAGAAGTGCTATGGATTAGAAAGAGGTGGGGCATTATGGGAAGTCCCTGAAAAGCACTCTGTAACTCTGGCCAGTCCTCTGTCTCTTCGTCCAGTGGTTGCTGAGGTGACCACCCACTTTAACACCTGTTTATGACATCACTATTTCCTGCTGTATTCAGGGACCAGACAAAAGTGGCATCCACTTGGAAAAGAACCTCCACACTGTGGGCTAACTAAGCCTCTTCTAACCAAGTTAGTTGCCTCAGGTATTTCTTTGCAGTAGTGTAAAGATGACAAATATAAATAGGTTAATACATGTACAGTTATTGGAATAGTGGGCCTAGCCAATATGAGTAAACATTAGCTATTACTCAGAATGACCTACTATTATTACTTTCCAATAACTTTGTTGATCACAACAGTAAGTGATGGGAGTCTTATCTAAACTAGATGATACATCTGGATTACTAAGACCAATGTCTACACAATCTATGTTTTCAGAGCCAGGGCAGCCAGCCACTGAAGTTTCCTCTAACATGAGGATGTTAGCACACAGATACGCAGGTGCGATGAGACAGACTGAGCTGGAAGCAGCAGCCTGGGGATCTGATCTGAGAGCAGGAAAGGCTGCTCCACTTGGCAGAAGCAGGCTCAGGGGCCACAGGCACGGACTATGGAATCAACGCTGGCAGACTGTGGATCCTGGGCCACCAATTTCAAACTGTGTGGTCTTGGGAAAGTTACTCATCTTTTCTAAGGTACTGACCCTGCATTTCCAAATATGTAAATCAATGATAACAATACCCACGCACAGAGTTTCAGTGAGAGTTTAAGATAATGTGCATATGCTTAGTCTAATCCCTAACCTACATGGCATGCACTCAAGGATGCCAGCTACTGCTGTTAGTCACAAATATTTCAAGCTTGCAGATTTTAATTTCCCTCTCCATAGACCTGCTAAAAGCCTGATGCTCTGCAAAAACAAAACAAAAAAACAAAACCAAAATAATAAGGTGGCATGTTATGAGTTCAGCCAAAAGCAAACTCTTAAACACATGGCATAACTCTATCAGTCTAGACTATCCCTCCTTCACAGTGGAGCTGAACCTAGGGCCTAACCCATGCTAAGCGCATGCTCTTATCAGAGAATTGTACTTCCAAAGCCCTGTAACAGGCAAAGAATAAAAGAGAGCAAAAAGGGGCCAAGGAGATAGCTCAGCTAATAAAATGCTTGTCATACAAACTTGAGGACCTGAGTTCAGACCTCCAGCACTGACATAAAATGTTGGGCTCAACAATGCATGCCTGTAATCTCAGTAAAGGAAGTGTGGGGACAGATTGACCTTAGGAGCTTGCCAGACAGACTGTCTACACAAATAGGTAAGCTCCAGGTTCAGAGAGAGACCCTGTCTCAAAAAATAAGGTGGTGAGGTAACTGAGGGATATACCTGATGTCATATTCTAGCCTACACACATGAACACACACACACACACAGAGATCACAGAAGTAGGGCATTCTTTTGATAGACAACACATTCCTTTACAACTGTTAAGACAGCACACTCACACAGGGCTCTGCAGATCTAGAAACAGGTGTTTAATAGTCCTTGAAATACAGAGTGAACATGCTTCTAAAAGAGGAGGAACGCTTGCCCACCTTTAATCTCTATGCACTGTCCCGACTATCTTAAAGACAAGTTATATACTTGAAACCGGGTTCTTGTTACCTGGGTGTGGGCTAGCAGTAATAAGGCTCCATTCGTTGATGTCTGAATTGTAACTCTGCACCTTGTCATACGTGCAGCTTCCTCTGTAGCCACAGTGGCCGCCAATGACATAGATAACTTCATGCAGGACACAGGCAGTAGCATTTCCCACACCTGTATGTTAATTAAAAATCACATCTTAGACTGTTCATGCTTTCCTGGCATGAGTACCAATCTGTCTGCTATTGTCCTGTCATTATGGATAGTAGATGCAGAGCATTGCGGTAGGTACTGAGAGGTGAGAGGTGAATCTCTGTGATTTCAAAGTCAGCTGGGGAGTGGGGGGGAAGGGTGGCCGATCACAGAGACCTCCCATACCACCAAGGGGGATGTAAAAGGATAGGGTTTTCTTTCCCAGTAGCTATATGGGACTAGTACCTCAACCTACCCCCAGGAAAAACTGCTTTAAATATAATTCTTAAAATTTTCAGTAGAGGGGCTGGAGAGATGGCTCAGTGGTTAACAGTATTGGCTGTTCTTCCAAAGAACCTGGGTTCAAATTCAGCACCCACATGGCAGTTCACAGCTGTCTATAAATGCCGGGGGTGGTGGCGCACACCTTTAATCCCAGCACTTGGGAGGCAGAAGCAGGTGGATTTCGGCAAAGTTCAAGGCCAACCTGGTCTACAAAATGAGTCCAGGACAGCCCGGGGTACACAGAGAAACCTTGTCTCAAAAAAAAAAAACAAAACAAAACAAAAAAATTTTCAGTAATCTATTTCCATCTTCAAAGATGCATTATTTATAAAACCATTGAAGTTGTTATCATTGAGAAATAAAAGCAGCAAGGCCTGCGGGTTTACAACTGCTGCTAAAGTACTTGTTTCTTCTTTGGAAGAGGAGTCACAAGATTCCAGATCAGCCTCTCAGTCACTAGGCAAAGCCAAAATCCAGACAGCAACAGACTCTGCTACCTTCTCCCACCCAACCAGACACACAGCAGCTTGTAAAAATCAGGTCTGATACTGAGGCTTCCTGTGTGCCACACTCTGCTGAGTGTTCTATAAGCACACGGTCCTTTAGTCTTCTCCAGACCCTCAGCTATCTAATGCTGCCCTCCCCGTCAGACAGATGGCAAAATTGGGCAGGGGGGCTGAGCCATTTGCCCGAGTTCGGCAGAGAAAGCCAGAGCTGGGACCCAGGCAGCTTGGTTACAGAAGCAAGCGGCATGTGATCACCAAGACCATCTGCCTCTAAGCTTCCGGCTTGTCATCCAAGGATCACATCAGGTCAGATTTCCAGTCCAGGTCACTTTCCCACACCCTCAGCAGTGTTAAAAAAGAAACAGAAAGGTCTGGGAAGAAGCTTTTGGGACAAAATGACACCAGTTTGGTAATAGCGAACCAGCTGGCTTGTTTGTTTTTTAAACTCCCTAGCTCTAATTCGTAAGTGCAATAAAAGAAGACTCTAGTTGAACTGTTTCTCCCCAGCCGACAGGAAGAAGAGCAAGGCTATAGTGCAGCGTTTCCCGGCAGACACAGAGACTCAGTGCACAGGGTCTGTGGGCCACAGGAAGCAGGCAACCTAGTCTCTGCCCTTTGTTTTGAGAGAAGCCTGCATTGCAAAAGTGCAGGTTAAGTTCTCAGGAAAGTGTACAGTGTTACATTCCGAAGGGACTAGCCTTCCATAGTGTTAGTGAGAGACCTCTTAGAGATGATCAGTGTATTTGAGAGGGGAAAAACTGGATGTTAAAAAGCACATCAACCCAGGCAGTGGTGGCGCACGCCTTTCATCCCAGCACTCGGGAGGCAGAGGCAGGCGGATCTCTGTGAGTTCAAGGCCAGCCTGGTCTATAGAGTGAGTCCAGGACAGTCAGGGCTACACAGAGAAACCCTGTCTCGAAAAACAAAAAACCAAAAAACCACATCAAGGCCAGATGTGGTGGTACACACCTGGAATTTCAGCACTCGGGAGGCAGAGACAGGCAGATCTCTCTGAATTTGGGGCCAGCTTGCTCTACATATCAAGTTCCAGGACAGGATGGCTACACAGTGAGACCCTGTCTCAAAAAACAACAACAAAAATCAAAACAAAACAACAAATCAGAACTGCAAAATATTTTAAGAGCAAAGGAAAACCAAAACTATGAATTAACAAAACTAACCAGCTCGGTTCAGTCTCTAAGCCAGATACAAATTAAGACTTGAAGTAAGATACAGAAGGATGATGCATGGAGAGAGAGTAAATTATACTATTTCCTTACACAAACTGTCTTTCTGTTCTAATTTAAACATTCTTTTTTTAAAATATTAAAACTCTTTACTACATTTAATTTTTTTAAAGGTTTATTTATTATGTATACAGTGTTCTGTATGCATGTATGCCTGCAGGCCAGAAGAGGGCACCAGATCTCATTATAGATGGTTGTGAGCCACCATGTGGTTGCTGGGAATTGAACTCAGGACCTCTGAAAGAGCAGTCAGTCAGTGCTCTTAACCTCTGAGCCATCTCTCCAGCCCCTACATTTAATTTTTAAAAAAAAATTGAAAGATGGAGTCTTACATAACCCAGGCTGGCTTTGAACTCCCTGTGTAGCCAAGAATGAACAGGAACTTCTGACTGTCCAGATCAGAGGCGTGAGCCACAAACCAGGTTTATACAGTGCTGACGAAGGAGCCCGGGCTTAGTGTGTGGAAGGCGCACACTCCACTGACTTGAGTTTTTTTGTGGAGCTTTCCTTTAAGTCCAGACAAGCTGGCTTTTGAACAGTTTCTACCTGGATCACGCTGGGCTGAATCACTGTCGTTCCTGAAGAATAGCTCAGTGTGAAACATTCTTCCTAAAATTACTTCTCAAAGGGAGAAGACTGCTGTGAAAGAAAGTACAGGACCACAAAAGCTACACGCACCTTTAATCATGTTCGCGATGGGAAGCCACTTCTCCTTCAGTGGGTCGTAGAACTCGGCCTCTTCGGCAGGAGCGCCTTTTCTGTAGCCACCGAGTGCATAGACGCAGCCACCCAGGGTGACTGCGCAGTGGTAATACCTGGCATGGAGCATGGGCAAGCCTTCTACCCACTCGTCACCTTCACTGTTGTAGATCCACACTGTGTCAAGAGCGTCTATGTTGTCCGTCCTGTACCCTCCTGTTACGTAAATGTTGGGTCCTAAGCACGTAACACCATAACTCTCCCTGGTGTAATCTGGTATTTCTGCTCCCTGAATCCAGACATTTGTCAAAGGATCCCATATGTGGACCTCCGATAAAGGATGCCAGTAATAGCCTCCAATGATATACATGGTGGCGGTGGACCTCTGGGAAATCTCTTTATGCATGGGATTCAAGGCGTTGTATATTAGGGAGCGTATCTTGTTTTCAGTTAACAGACAGCTTCTCTGAAGGCCTAAGGCTGTCTTTAAGTACACGGGGTCTATATCTATGTTGATATAGCTCAGTAGGTTGTACAGGCATTCAATTCGATTCTCTGCATCATGAGCAGTCCACTTAACGACTGGCTCTAGGATAGCTTCTTCCTTCCAGACACTGAGATTCTTTCTGGACAAAATAAAGAGAAACTTTTCAAGGCTGATTTCCAGAAATTCTTCTTGTTGCCATACTTCCTTAAACCTCGAGCACAGAATTCTCCGAGATTCCTTCTCTAGTTCTGAACACACGTGAAATTCTGCAAAGGAGTGCATACCAATGCAGTTATCAATATCCAGGTGCCTGACCAAAAACTGCTCACAAGCCTTCTTTACTGAAAGAAACTGCAGCAGATCAGCTGCTTCAAGAAGGCTTTGTACATTTCTTTTAGTTATTTCAATTTGAGAAGTATATGCATAATTTACAAGGCCTTCCAAAATATCATGGTGGATGCCGGACAGTTTTATTTTACTCTTAAATTTTTCTTTCATGTCAGCTGTGAACATTGCCTTAAAATAATTGCTGCAGGCAGCTAGAACAGCTCGGTGACAATGAAAGATTATGCCTGAAGGACACTGAAGGGTAATATCAGTAAATAATCCATCCATGTAAAACGTTCTGAATGCATCCAGAAAATCCACTGGATACGATGAATCCTTGAAATGATAAATGTAATCTTCTTGTCCTTTCAGAGCCATGGCTGCAATAAATATAAACAAACACGTTTTCAGTTTTGTGTATTACCTCTAGTAATTAATGTTAAATATTCCAATCATCGGACATTGATGGCATTAAGCATATTCCAAAACTAGACTAAATTCAGCCGCCCAAACACCATATGCAAAATGTGCTGAACTATTTATACGGTGGTCTATTTAAATTCAGGATAGCATGGAGCCCTAAATGAGGCCCCTAGATTTTTCAGTTGTCCATTTGTTTAGAGCACTGGTTTTCTACCCCTCCAAGTCACCCAATATCTGCACTGTCCCTGTCTGACAGTTCCTGAGAGTCCACAGGCCAAGTGTCCGAGGGGGTCACTCCGCCGCAGCTCGGCCCCAATTCAGCGTTTCTCTCTCGGCTTCAAACCGCAATCAAGATGGAGAGACTCTCAGAAAAGGGATCCCCGCGCCCTCCGGCTAGCTGACAGCACCAGAGCGGCCGGGCCCGAGCTAGCTTCCCCAGCCCGCGCTGGCACTGGTGCCCGGCCGGTGTTCCCGCCGGGAGAGCGCCCCGCCCCGCAGCCCAGCGCGGGGGTTCGACTCCCGGGCGTCCTGGCGTCGGCCAGTGCCCGCGGCCTGCGCCCGGCCGGGTGGGCAGGTGTGGACGGCCCCGCGGTGCCCACGCGCCGCCCTCCCAGCCTGCCCGCCCCGCACGGCCATTGTCTGCGCCCCGGCGCGCGCGCAGGGGGCTCGGGGCTGCGCGGCCTCGTTGGCCCGCACGCCGCGCGGTTCGCCTCTCCGGCCGGCCCGGGCTGCTGGGCTCCGACCTACCTCGCCGGCGGCGCAGGACGCGGACCCGGACTAGCGGCCAGCGGGGGTGGGGGCGCCTCCGGACCCTACCCTCTGACCATCTTTGGAAGCGCGCGGCGGAGGCCGCCTGCCAGTGCAGCTCCAGCCCACAAGCCGCTCTCTGCTTCGGTGGCCCGCAGCTCCCCGCCTCCGCCCGCAGCCCGGGCGCCGCGGCGCGGGCTCCCGCAGCAGGTGGGCCGCGGCCGTGGGTCAGCCCGGCTCCGCTCGCTCTCGGGCGCACGCCCACCGCAACGCCTGCTCCGGAGTAAACCCCGAGTCCGCCCCCCCCCCCCCCCCCCCCCGTCAACGCCGGAGGGGAGTGCACGCGCGTACCTTCTCTCCTTGGAGACCTCTCTCTGGCCAGCCCAGGCCCGCGGGGTGCGGGGAGAGACAAAGTGCCGAGAGAAGGCGGCGAAACTAGGGTCTTGGATTGGGGCTGCTTTTCAAATGCCACAAGTAGCCGCTTTCCCACGAACTCCTTGCTGCCTCCAGCAGAGCGCTCAGAAAGGAGCCTTGAGGCTGTTTAGCACACCAGGAGTTAACCGGGAAGCCTCCAGGAAAAGTGGGGGTAGCCTGGGTCAAGACTGAGTCCAGGCACTAGGATTCAAGTTATTGTGTTAGAACACAAGCAGCTGGAAGGGGCAACCTCCAGCCTTCTGGTCATTGTGCGACACCAGAACGTCTACTTTCTTATTGCAAAGAAAGCTAGTATCAAATGTTTTTATCAGCAAGATTTTGAATAACTTAGGAGTACCTTATAAGGCTGGGAAGTGATAAGCAGGTTTGAAAGATAGTAGTCCATAGTTTGTCACAGAGCTCACTGGAAAGGAAGTCAGGGCGAACCAGCACCAGAGAGTTAAGGTGGTTCTTAAAGTATTGTCGGAATGAAAGAGTATACAGACACATAATGGCCATACCTTACATGACGGGAGAACTCTGAAACACCTAAGAAGTGCAGAAAGCCAAACCTCTGCTGAAATTGCATTAGAACAACCAGGAAGCCAACTTCAGTTTCTACCCCCCACTTACACTTCAGGACCAACCAGGGAAATATAAATATGTCAAAAGCGACCACACGGGTTTGCAGCCCACCCCCGGCTTTCCCAGCCAACAGCCTCCAATCAGATATCTAGAGGTGGAGGCTGGGACTGCCCCTCCTCCTTGCTGCTTCTTCCTCTTTTTTTTTTTTTTTTTTTTCTATTTTTATACACCCTTCTCATGTCCCTGCCTGCTTTGAGCCTCTGGGAAGGACAAGGGATGATGACTGGCCCTCTTGCCAAGCAAGCTCTGAACAAATACATGCTTGTTCCCCTTTGAGTGGTTTTAGTTTAATTCCACATCCTAGTGTTGATCCTGGGTGCTGCTTGTGTAGAACCTCACAACCCCCACCCCAGATGTTAGAAATCTTCATTCTGCTGAAGAGCACCAAGTGATTCTTAGAAAAAAAAAAAAAAAAAGAAAAAGAAAAAAGCCCCGAAAGATTTAACATCCCAGAGTCTGCCAGACAGTTTAATACCACTGCAAGAAGGCAAAGGAGACTTCCATCGGGGGCCTAATGTTCATTCACTCTGTCACTTCACATACAGCCCTGAGCAAGCTACTAAACACACACACACACACACGCGCGCGCGCGTGTGTGTGTGTGTGTGTGTGTGTGTGTGTGTGTGTGTGTGTATGCATGTGTACATCACATGTATGCCGAGCTTGCAGAGACCAGAAGAGAGATAGCGTTGGATCCCCTAGAACCAGAGTTACAATGTGCGGCCACGGAAATCCTGGAAAGCAAGCCTTGGCCCTCTGCAATTGCAACAAGTGCTCTGAACCCTTGAATCATGTCTCCAACATCCCACAGAAATAAACCATAAAATATATATATTATAGACTCTATATCTACCTTGTAGGCTCCTAAGAGTATATCATATGATCAGTAATTCTTGAAGAGAGGTCCATTATATTGTCATTTGTGCAGAACTTTGGCAGATTGTTATAGGAACCAATTAAAACTTTTGTTCCTAAGCAACTGGTGATGCCGCAATCCTCTAATCCTACCAGAGTAAGCTGAGGCAGGAGGATCCCGAGTTTGAGGTTACTGTGCAGAAAATATCAAGAGCCTTTTACCAAAAAAACAAAACAAAACAAAAACCCAGAATTTTTGCTTATAGTGTCTTATGTTCCCTAGTTCTGAATTATTGCTTAAAAAATGTTACCTGAGGTTGGGCATGGTGGCACATGTCTTTAATCTCAGCACTTGGGATACAGAGGCAAGTGGATCTCTTGTGAGATCAAAGCTAGCCTGATCTACAGAGTGAGTTTCAGGATAGCCCGGCTACACAGTGAAACCCTGTCTCGAAAAACCTTAAAAAAAAAAAAGTTACCTGAGGCTAGGGATAAAGCCCAGTTGCTAAAGTGCTTGTCACCTAAACATGAGAACCTGAGCTCAGCTTCCACAACCCACATAAGAAGCTAGGCACGGTGGCATGTGCTTGTAATCCCAGCACTCAGAATGCAGAGAAGAATGGACTCTTAGGGCTCACTGCAAGCCAGTCTAACCTAATCCATGAGCTGCAGGCCCCAGTGGGAGACAATGTCTCAAACACCAACATAGACAGTTCCTAAGGAGAAACACCAGAGGCTGACGGGGTGGCCTCTGTGCACAAGCACATCATGTGTTAGTCAGTCAGCCTCCCCTCAGCAAGGGGGGATATTGCAAGAGTACTCCCTTTTCACCTGGTGCTTTATCAGAGACCTCAGGTTCATTTTCCAGCAGGGGGAAAAACAAAACAAACCACACCAAACAAAAAACCAAAGGGGCCACTGCAAAAGTGAGTGGATCGGATACATTCCAGACATATGAGTAGCATACATAAAGTAAATAGTGACAGAAAACAGGCCACCCAGGACTCCGACCTTAATGAAATAAAGGACCAACCAGAGATGAGACTAAATGGTTCTTAGCCTGATACTGAGCTTGGCGTAGAGCTGACAATGTGTCGACATATTTCACCTTTTGAAGGAATCCTGGTTTTTAAACATAATTATTCTTACCTCATTAACCCATTACTAAGTATAGCCCTGCCATTTAATGCTAGATATGCTAATTGTGGTATCCTTATCAGCACGAGTAGGTGGTAGGTAAAGAAAGAAAATTTTATATATTCATTTACATACTGGAATGAACAGGTTGTTACTGATTAAAACAGTAAGTATAATTTTATAAGGCTCTTGCACACAGATATATATAAATTGTACACTAATTCCAGCTCAAGTCACTCAAGGAAAGTCCAAAGTGCACACTGTAAGCAGAAGTTATACAGAGGAGTATCTGGCTGTCCCATAGAGCTCACATGTCTTGGTAAGCTCTCCTCTGGTCTCCTTCTTATAAAATAAGAGAGTAAGAGCCGGGCAGTGGTGCCATACGCCTTTAATCCCTGCACTCAAGAGGCAGAGGCAGGTGGATCTCTGGGTTCCAGGTCAGTCTGTAAGTTCCAGGACATCCAGGGCTACAAAGAGAAACCCTATCTTGAAAAACCAACAAAGAGAGTATTTTGGGGTTGAAGAGATAGATGGCTTAGAAAAGTGCTTGTGGCACAAACATCATGACCTGAGTTGAGATCATTAAAAACCAGGCACAGGGCTGGAGAGATGGCTCAGTGGTTAAGAGCACTGACTGTTCTTCCAGAGGACCTGGGTTCAAATCCCAGCACCCACATGGCAGCTCACAACTGTCTGTAACTCCTGTTCCAAACAATCTGATGAAACACATGTAGTCAAAACACCAATGGACATAAAATAAAAATAAATTATTTAAAAAAAATACCAGGCACAGCTGGGCGCTCACACCTTTAATCCCAGCAATTGGTTGGGGGGTTTGGGAGGTAGGTCCATCTCAGTGAGTTTGAAGCCAGCCTGACCTACATAGTGAGCTGAAGGACAGCAGGGCTATAGAGAGACCCTGTCTCAAAAATAAACAAAACCAAAAAGTAACAACAAAATGGACACAATACTAGCACTGGACAGGCAAAGACAGCCTAGCCAAACTGGGGAACTCTAAGATCCACTGAGCCCTTGTTTCAAAAATAGGGTGGAGACCATTGGTGGTATAGTGGCAAGCATAGCTGCCTTCCAAAAATAGGGTGGAGAGGCATGAGCCACTATGCTTGGCTCCATGTAAGGATTTTTATTTTGATTAATAGCATGATAAAGCATTACTCAGTATTATACAATACACATATGAACATTAATCCTCTTCTGTCAAATTTAAAATTCTATGAAGGGGGCTAGAAAGATGGACTCAGCAGTTAAGAGCACTGGCTGCTCTTTCAGAGGACTTGGGTTAGGTTCCCAACATTTACATTGTAGTTCAAAATCATCCACAAGTCAATTTCCAGGGAATATGAGGTCCATTTCTTATTTTTCTTTTTTTTCCCCCTTGGTTTCTCTGTACCCGACTGCCTGGAACTCAACTCTGTAGACCAGGCTGGCCTTGAACTCAACAGAGATCTGCCTGCCTCTGCCTCCCTAGCACTGGGATTAAAGGTGTGCGCCACCACACCCAGGCAATTACAGTCAGCTGTGAACTGCCATGCAGGTGCTGGGATTTGAATCCGGTCATTTGGAAGAGCAGCCAGTGTTGTTAACCAGTGAGACATCTCTCCAGCCCCAATGCTCATTTCTGAACTCTCCAGGGACCAGGGTAGACATGGTACACTTACACACATGCAGGCAAAAACACTCATACACAAAAGAACTAAAATAAGTATATCTTTAAAGAAAAAATCTCTGAAGGGCATTAATGTTTGTAAGATATTCTGATGCCCCTAATTCTTTCATTGGCTATTGTTTGGTTAAGTACCCAGGAAGTATTTGGTAAATGACCCCCAAAACTGAAATAAAATACTCTCTGGATTTAAACATGCTAGGAACTGTCAGTAGTTTTCTCTGTGAATATACTTTCAAGTTAAATTTGCCTGTAATCCTAACACTGAGGCAGGAGAATTTTGAGTTCCAGGTCAGCCTGAACTACAAAGTAAGATCCTGTCTCAATTTTTTTTTTTTTTAACATTTCTGAGGTTGGGAAAATGGCTCAGAGGGTAACAGCCCTTGCTCTGCAAACATGAAGACCGGAGTTCAAATCCCCAGCACCCATGTAAAAGCCAGGCAAGGTTGCAGGGTTCTATAATACCAGCATTGGGTTGGGAAGGCACAACAGCTAATTGGTCAGCAATCCTAGTTCAAATGGCAAGCTTCCAGTTCAATGAGAGATTGTCTCAAGGCAGCAAAGCGGTCGGTCCATAGTGGAGCAGAACACACACACCCTGTTCCAACTCTCGATGGGCCCATGTGTGCCTCACATATTTATGTGCACGCAGAGGATACAATCTTGTGACTTTAGTATTGTAACAAAACGCAGAATACAAGGCCAAGGCCATCAAAATGGCTCTGCTGGAAAGCAAGAGATATGGATGGGCCAAATGGCTATGAGAGGTGCTGTGGGCATGAACAATAGAGGTGTCATGCCCCCTGCTCCTGTGACAACTGATACTCCAACTCCCCCAGGACATGCCACTATGATGCCAGATGGAACCCTGAGAATGACCCCTCCCCACAACTGAATGTTTCAGCCAAGCTACAATGGAAGGAATTGGAGCAACTGGTGGAACTCCTCTTACAATCAGCCATCCATCTCTGGGAGCTGAATTTGCTCCAGATAAACGCCGCCAATATTAAATAAAGTTGCAGTGTCTAGTCTCCTGAAACCCTTAAAAGAAGGGTCCTTTTTGAATTAGCAGAATTCTACCCTGGAAAAGTGTTAGGGATTCTTCCCAACAGGTAGGTCTTCCCTGCCTGTACTACTCTGGGGAATATAAGCTTGGAGGCAGAGGTTTAACCGTACTTTTAATTATTAAACACTTATTTATTAATCACTTACAACAAATACATTTACTTAACTACTATTCCTATAAATTCCTAGAACCCCTATGACCTAACCACTAAACCTATTGATAACTATTACAACTATTTTTCTAAGGATACAGTCTCTGGGGTAGACTCTTTAATGCACTTAGCAGTATTCTGGAATATCTCAGACGCAGGTTCGTCAGGGTAAATTGGCTATCGAAGTCTCACCTTAAATAAGGCTTGAGGCTTTCTTCTTTCTGGGAGACCTCAGCCATCTGTAGGCCAACGTATTTCCTTCTTATCAGCAACTCTGCCGCTCTGCCTCAGTCTTTAAAGCTGGCCACAATTCCGTTCAGGCCACTGTTCAGACAGGTCAAACCCCTCTAGGCAAAAGCTGCGCCACAGGGTTTAGTCCTTGGCCTTTTGCTGTCTTGCTGAGGCTTTCTTTGCTCACCAGCTTCCTTCTGCCTTAGGGAGATCTGGCCATCAGTTCACCAGCACTTTCTTCAGCAGTACTCGCTAGCATCGGAACTCTGTAATATCGGGGCCCTTAGCATGCAGCTCTCCCTTGGGCTCATCCACTTGTCCTTTTATAGGATCTCTCCTTGTTCCACTTGCTTCAGCTTAATTTGGGCTCTGCCCACTTAGCAGCTGAAAACAATGCCAGGTCATAAAGTCTTTCCTTGTTTCACCTGGCTTCAACCTTGTTTTTCAGTCCAAAGAGACTCCCCTCGGTTCATGTGACTTCATCCATAAGCTGATAAGCTAATTGCTCACAGCCAAGTTGATATTCATGCCCCCAAATTAAGAGACTGTATCAGAACCCTAGATATTCACTAAATCTAACTTATATTAATCTATCAACCCCTACACAGAGGGCAAGGAAAGGGTTGTATTTAGCAGATCAAAGTCTGGTATATGGCTTTTTCAAGTCTGTCTGCTGCATTCCTGAAGTATATTGATTGTTGTAGGCCTGAAAAACCCTAGGAAAACGCACTCAGAGCAACCTTACCCTTGATCGTTCCTGTCTTTCTTTCTTCCGTCCTTTCTCCATCGTGTTTTGGTTACTTTTTCAGTTTTATTCCCTTCAACCCCAGAGACACTGCCATATATACCACAAGCCTAAAACACCCTCCAATGACCTAGCTTAATTCCTCTGTTCACTCCCAGGTGAGAATTCAGAGGTTACAGCATACACACGGATCTGTTATAGCTCGTACGAGACCCCTTTATGCTCTAAGGAAGACATTTTCTCTTAGAGGTTTTCATTTTAGTATATTCTAAAAAAAATAAATCTTGTGTTAACTTGCCTCAATTTTTTTCTTGGGTAAGGACTACCCAAGAATGAATGACCTTTTGTGTCTAGATGTTGCTGTTCATAACTTTTCTTGATAGGCCTAGAACAATCTTGAGAACAGGGTTGCTGTGTGTTGAAGGTCTGACAGTGGCTCTTGGCCTTGCCTATCTTAGGTAGTTACACTGTGCATTTTTTATTGGTGTACGTGAGATTTTTCTGAGAAGTGGAGCAGTAATGCAACATCACCTGATCAGAACACATTTGAGGCCTTAAAAAAAAAAAAAAAAAGAAAAAGATGGCTCAGCTGTCAGAGGCTGTAGTGAGAATTCTGGAATTTTGGTTTCTTTAAAAAAAAAACCACAGAAATATTATAAGAATATGTTTTCAGTGGGGTGTGGTGGCACACCCCTTTAATACCAGCACTCGGGAGGCAGAGGTAGGTAGATCTCCAAGTTCTAGGCCAGCCTGGTTTACAAAGAGTCCAGGACAGCCAGGGATACACAAGAAACCCTGTCTCAACACCACCCCCAACAAAAAGAATATGCTTTTGTTTTAATCCCAGGTATGGGGATGTGGGGCTGCTTTGCAGCAGGTGACTATAATTTGCCTTGTGCTGTAGCAGAGGCATGGTTTTGCCAGCTACAGATAGGTTCTGCATTTGTGTGACGTTTGGAATTCTGGAACTTTTCAGAAGGTATGTGCTAGAGCCCAGATAGGCTGGTGGTTGTTGGTCAAGCAGAGTGTGTGCAGGGGGGGAGGGGGGGGGGTGTTGGTTGGGATAATAATTGTTAGTCGTGCTCAAAGAAGAAATTAGATTCAAAGATCTTTCTCTCTTTCCCCTCTATCTCTTCTCTCTTGTCTGGTGAATCTAGTGATAGGTGGTGAACTAGTGGTGGAATGGGGGTGGGTGGGATAAAAGGTGGAAAAAAGAAGAACCCACACAATAACAAAGACTAGATACCAGAGGCCCCTCACCACCAAGCCTGATGACCTGTTAAAGCCCCAGGATCCACAGGGTCGAAGGAGACAACTCTCACAGGTCATTCTCTGACTCCCACATGCACACTGTAGCATGGACACACATGAGCACACACACACACACACACACACACACACACGCATAAATACGAATATATAAACAAATATAAATTTAAAAGATGTGGACTATGACTGTAGAGTGTTAGAAAAAAGTAAATGAAAGCTGGCAGTGGCGGGATACACCTTTAATCCCAGCACTCAGGAAGCAGAGGCAGGTGAATCTCTGAGTTTGAGGCCACCCTGGTCTGAAGAATGAATTCCAAGATAGCCAGGGCTACACAGAGAAACTCTGTTTCCGGGAGAGGGGGGAAGAAAGAAAGAGAAGAAGAGAAGAGAAAGAAAGATGTGAACAAGTACATTTTTGTTTTACATTGATTATAAAATCCTACATAGTGGGGACTGGAGAGATGGCTCAGTGGTTAAGAGCACTGGCTGTTCTTTTTTTTTTTTTTTTTTAAAGATTTATTTTATTTATTTTATGCATATGTGTGCTCTATCTGCATGTACACCTGCATTCCAGAAGAGGGCACCAGATCACATTGTGGATGGTTGTGAGCCACCATGTGGTTGCTGGGAATTGAACTCAGGACCTTTGGAAGAGCACTAGGCAGTGCTCTTAACCGCTGAGCCATCTCTCCAGCCCTGGCTGTTCTTTCAAAGGACCCAGGTTCAAATCCTACCACCCACAGGCAGTTCGAAGGCCAGGCATAGCCTTTAATCCCAGTACTTGGGAGGCAATGACAGGTGGATCTCAGTGAGTTCGAGGCCAGTCTGGTCTACAGAGTGAGTCCAGGAGAGCCAGGGTTACCCAGAGAAACTCTCAAAAAAAAAAAATCTTATGTAGCAACCAGTATTTAGTTTCATAAATATTTTTGCTGGTTGTTTACATATACAACTGAAAATCTATCGATCACTTAAATATAAAAGAGAAACTAACTTTTTTTCTAAGTTACATTTTCCATAAACAATAGGAGTCTCCAAGAAATTTTGTGTTAGGAAACATCCACGATAATATTTTGTTTCCATATGAACCACCATCACACAGATGTGACTTTGCATAACATAAACAAGAGTAGATTTAGTGCTTGGCTCAGAATAAGCCATCCCATAAACCTTCACAGAACACATCTAAAAATGGCTCCACAAGAGCTAGAACAGCCGAGAGGGTGTGCAGAATGCATTATGGGTAAAGAAGTTTGCTCAGTTCATTACTGTGTAACTATTTGTCCTCTTCTCTTCTTAGATACATAAAGGACTCAGTCTCCCATGTTCTGAAAGGCAGTCTATCTCATATTGAGTAGGGAAGCTGCTCTCAGCCCCAGACCTACTCACACACTATTAACAGAATGCTGTACCCGTCCACTGGCTCCCAGTAGGTACCTTACTGCTCTTATTGGGGGTCCCTTGAAGCAGTGTGTATGAGATGTTAAAGGGAAATCTCTAACTATCCCCCAAAGCTAGTTTCAACAAGGAGATAAAAATTTACATACTATAAAATTAATGAATATGTGGGTGGGACAGAAATAGAGTACACTAGAGGTATAATTATAGCTTTCAATACAAATGGCTTTAAAAGGCATATTAAAAAAAAAGATGTAGGGGCTGGAGAGATGGCTCAGCAGTTAAGGGCCCTGACTTGTTTTCCAGAGCACCCAGGTTGGATTCCCAATACCCACATGATAGTTCACAGCTGCCTGAAACTCCAGTTCTAGTGTATCTGATGCCCCATCTGGCCTCTGAGGTCACCAGGCATTCACAAAGAGAAATCACACACGTGCATTACAAAATTAAATTAAAATTTAGAAAGTCTGGCTATAGGGATGCATGCCTGTAATCCCAGCACTCAAGTGGCAGAGGCAGGGGGATCAGAAGTTGAAGATAATTTTCAGCTACATAGTGAGTTAGAGGCCAATCTAGGCTACATGAAACTCCGACTTGGATTTTAGCCATATAGTACAGGATAACCATTCTACAAACAATAGACCCAAAAGAGCAGGAACATGGACTTGGTTACCTGTTAGTGGGACACCCCACCCTAGTGGAACTGCCATGTTTGCCTCCTGTGCAAGAGGAAGCTCTTAGACCTCGTGACTAACTAACTGAGGGGGGCTGATACATGGGGACAGCCCACACCAGAGGCATGGGAGGGGTGGGAGAGGGGGTAGAGGGTGGGAGGGAGGGACTGGGAGGGGGTGGAGGGAGGGGGGGCCAATGCAGATGTAACGAAGTAATAAATAAACATTAAAAACCTATTTGAGATACTAGATAGGTGGTATGATACACATATAATATGTGGGAAGAAAAATAGATTAAATACCTATCAGTCATAAGAAGCAGGTGACTGAATTAGGTATCAATATATTTATTTTAAAAAGTTTACTATATATATATAGGTGAGTCTATGTATGTGTATGCACACACATGTTCAGCTTCCGTCAGAAACTGAAAGAAAGATTTGGGTCTCTGGGAGCTGGGGTTATAAGCAGCTGACATACTGAATGTAGGTACCAGGTTATCTTCAAGAGTTTCAAGCATTCTTAGCTGCTGAGCCTTCTCTCCAACCCCTAAAGTACTCACATGTCACGGCAAAGCCATAGACTGTGATAAGAAAAACTTTTTTAAGCATTTATTTATTTTTATGCTTATGAATGCTCTATCTGCATGCATACCTGCATTCCATAAGAGGGCATCAGATCTCATTATAGATGGTTGTTAGCCACCATATGGTTGCTGGGAATTGAACTCAGGACCTCTGGAAGAGCAGCCAGTGCTCTTAACCTCTGAGCCATCTCTCCAGCCCTCTGTCTAGCACCTTTAAAGACACAAAACTTTGTAGAAATGGATCAATCTCATGAGTTTGGTTTAATACCAGCCTCAGAATAAGCTATGCCACTTTCTTTTATTTATTTGCTTATTTTTTATTTTATTTTATTTTATTTTTTTTTGGTTTTTTGAGACAGGGTTTCTCTGTGTAACAGCCTGGCTGTCCTGGACTCACTTTGTAGACCAGGCTGGCCTCGAACTCACAGAGATCCACCTGCCTCTGCCTCCCGAGTGCTGGGATTAAAGGCGTGCGCCACCAATGCCCGGAGCTTATTTTTTATTTAAAGTTAATTTTTAAAAAATTTGTTTTGTGTTTATGAGTGGTCTGCCTGCATGTATGCAGTGCCCTGGGAGACCAGAAGAGGGCATCAGAACCCTTGGGATTGGAGTTACAGACAGTTGCCATCTGCCTTGCTGGTGCTGAAGAGCAAACACAGGTCCTCTGCAAGAACAGCCAGCTCTTAACTGCTAAGCCATCACTCCAGCTATAGCTATGCTACTTTCTAAGCTCTTGATAACCAAAAAGAAATTACCAAACTTAATGCAAGTTTTGTTACCATGAACATCTTGAACCCAAACAAACCATTCAGATGATATAATATATATATTATATATAATATATATAATACATATATACTAAACATTTTGCACTCAATTTCATAAAACGTATTGATAGAAAGTGAGAACTAGATGCAGATACAGCAATACCCACTTCAATACACCTTTCATCAACAGATCCCATCAAACACACAAAGTTAACAAGGAAAATTTAGAGTGAACTGTAACCTAAGATCTTAGCAGACGGATGTAGGATATTTTCTCTGTGTTCTTCAGAATAACATTCTGAGTGTGGTGGTTTGATTTTGTTGGAGGAAGTGTGTCAGTGGGAGTGGGTTTTGAAGTTTCAAAAGCCCATGTCAAGCCCAGAACCTCTCTCTCTCTGCCTGTGGATCATGCTGTAGAACCCTCAGCTGCCGCTCCAGTGTCTGCCTGCATTCTGTCATGCTCCCTGCCATAATGATAATAGACTAAACCTCTGAAACTGTAAACAAGCTCCAACTAAATGCTTTCTTTTGTAAGAGCTGTCTTGGTCATGGTGTTTCTTCACAGCAATAGAACAATGGCTAAGATAGAAACTGGTACCAGAAGTGGGGTTTTGTGTGACAGTCCTCACCATACCATTTATTGGAGGACTATGAAAAACTTTGGGACTTTGGACTAGAAATGCAGTTGGGCTCTTCAAGTGGGGTTTACTGGACCATCCTAGTAGGAGCGTGAAAGACAATGCTGAGGACAATTTTGAACTGTGGGGGCCCAGCTCAAGAAGTTTCAGAGGAGGGAGGATGGATATTAGAAGGGGCCTAGAGACCATTCTTGTGATATTTTGGCAAAGAATGTGGCTGCTTTTTGTTCCTATCTTAAAATCTTGCCTGAAACTAAATTGAAGACTTTTGGATTAAGGAGCTGGCAGAGATTTCCAGATTGACTGTGTTGCTTGATTATTAGTATTTATTCTTATGTAGATCTATAATGAAAAGGAACATGTTGATAAAGGAAAAAACAAAATGTACAGTTAGAGGAGAAAAAAAGAGCACCAGGAAATGTTATGTTGGAGGCAAGTCCAGTGTTCAAGGAAATAAAAAGTTTAAAGTTTAAAAAGCCTGATGCTAAATGGAATAAAGGGAGTGGTGACCTCAGAGCAAGAACCCCCAGCCAGCTACTTCTAAGTTGTGAAAAGGAATTAAAGGAAACCTTGAGCAGTGAAAGAATGCATCAAAACCAGAAAGCTGATGCCAATGCATTTGAAGGAGAAGGCCAGATTCCAGTCCTAGCAAGCAGCAAAGCTTGGTAGCTTTGACGCCCTTGGTTCTGTGCATCTAGTCAAGGATACAAGAAAGGCATTGTGGAATCTCTCTGTAGCTAAGGAAAGATGATGAGGCCAGACATGTGTCACAGGGAGGCCACTGTGTGAAGCTGTGAAGGAAGGTGAAGCCTGGATTATGTGGAAATCCCAAGATGTTGGAGATGCCAGAGTTATGATACCCGCTGAAGAAAGCTACAAACAGGGAGTGGAAGCAGTTTAAGAGAGAGCTAGACAAAGCACCCTAGGGGGAGGAAAGGGTCCCAAAGGCGGCAGCAGAGTCACAGATAGCCCTGCTCTCACTGTTAGGAGTCTCACAAGAAGATTAAGTCACTCAACTGTGACACATGTGTGGAAGGCCTAGGTCAGTCCCATGTAGGGTCCCTGATTGTCCATTCAGTCTCAGTGAGCCCCTGTGGTTGGTTGACTCTCTGGTTTTTGTTTTTTGGAGACAGGGTTTCTCTGTCTGTCTTGGAACTCACTCGGTAGACCAGGCTGGCCTTGAACTCACAGAGATCTGCCTGCCTCTGCCTCCCGAGTGCTGGGATTAAGGCATGCGTCACCACGCCCAGCCATTACAGACAGTTTTGAACTGTCATGTGGGTGTTGGGATTTCAACCCAGTTCCTTTGGAAGAGCAGCCAGTGCTTTTAACTGCTGAGCCATCGCTCCAGCTCTCCCTAGGTTTTTTTGTTTTGTGTGTGTGTGTGTGTGTGTGTGTGTGTGTGTGTGTGTGTGCATGCACGCATGCGCGCGCCCTTAACCCCACTGGCTTCTACAATCCTTCTTCCCCTTCTTTAGTAGGATTCCCCAAGCTCCAACTAAGACTGTGGGTCTCTGCATCTGTTTCCATCAGCTGCTGTGTGAAGCCTCTCTGATGACATTTGGGTATGCAGAATGTGTGTGTGTGTGTGTGTGTGTGTGTGTGTGTGTGTGTGTGTGTGAGAAAGAGAGAGAGAGAGAGAGAGAGAGAGAATTCGGAATCATTACATTGGCTGTTTTTTTAGTTGGTTCTATCGTGGGTCTCTGGACTATTCAACCTCTGGCTCCTGACCCTCTGGGCAGTATGAGAGGTGGGCTTCCTCTCATGGCATGGGTCTCAAGCTGGACCAGTTATTAGTTGGCCTGCTTTTTGATTTTGGTTTTACAGGGGGTTACAATTAAGAGATTGCTCCTGTGAGTTTCAGAAGAGATTTTGGATTTTTCAGCAGTCTTGAGTCTGTGAAAGATTATGGAGACTTTTGAAGTTCTACTAAATGCATTTTACAATATAATATGGCTATAAACCCATTGGGGCCAATGTTATAATATCAATGAGGCAGTAGGAGTACCGGGCAGTCCCTTGCCAAGGTACTCCTGAAGAATTAAACCATGCAACAGGTTTGGTATAAGGTTTTTTTGGGGGAAGGGAGAGAGGAGTTAAGGGCCTGGAGAAGGTTAGAGACAGACGGATAGACGGGGCAGAGCTTTGAGGGTAGAGAAGGACAGAAAGGGGGAGAGTAGAGAACAGAGAGAAAAGGGAGCACAGAGAGAGTGGAGAAAGAGAGACTGGGGGTGGCTGGGGTCTTTATATCCAGTGCACACCTGGCAGCAGCGGCAGGTGATGATGTAAGCTGTTGTTATGTCCCTGGGGCAGACTAGTGGGATTGTCTGTGAACTAACAGCCAGGGCATGGAATGTGGTATTCTGAAAAAGAATGGCTCCTATAGGCTACTATATTTGAATGCTTAGTCACCAGGGAGTGGAACTATTAGGAGGTGTGGTGTTGGTGGAAGTGGGTAACTGTGGATGGACTTTTTCAAAAGCTCATCATGCCAAGTCCAGGAGTGTGTGCGCATATTCTCTCTCTCTCTCTCTCTCTCTCTCTCTCTCTCTCTCTCTCTGCCTAAGGATCATGATGTAGCTCTCAGCTACTGTCTAGCACCTGCTTGCCCACCCTTTGTTCCCTGCCATGTTGATAATGGACTAAACCTCTGAAACTGTAAGCAAGCCCTTGATAAATGCTTTGTTTTTATAAGGGCTGCCATGGTCATAGTGTCTCTTCACAGAAATAGAACCCTGAAGTCAGTAAGCTGTAACAAATACAGAAATACCAAAGTAATTTCTCATATCTAATCAAGCCATAATGGAGTAAAACTAGAACCCAATAACAAGACTATACAAATACATGAAATTGGTCAATCTTGAATGATCAGTGGGCCACAGATCTGCGCGAAATGAAACAAACAATGAATTGGAGAATAAAAAAAACAATAGCTACCAAAAAAATAAATGAAGCCAAAAACTGGTTTCCTGGAAAGATAAACAAGACCAACAAACCCTTAACTAAACTAACCATAAGACAGAGAAGGCCTCTATTAACAAAATTAAGAGGGCATAAAATTAAATATATCCATAATGGCAATTAGCTTGAGGCAGTAATACAGTATCTCCAGACAAAGGATTTCTGTCAGAGTGTTAAAGAACTAACAGTGTTTCTCAAACTGTTCCATAAAGTAGAAAGGGAAGGAATGCTACCAACTCAGTCTAAAAACCCAGCATTAGCCTTGTGATGACAATCTAAAACCTAGTTTTGCTGTCAGATGACGATCAGGAGGGACAGAGAGATGGCTCAGCAGGTGAAGGTGCCCAATCTGAAGACCTGCGCTCCACTGAGAGTCCATACGGTGGAAAGAGAGCTGCCTCCTACAATTTGCTCTCTGACCTCCACATGCACTGTGGCATGCATGGACACACACACAAACACAGTGAAAAATTAATTTAAAAATATCTTATCTAAGCCGGGCATAGTGGCGCATGCCTTTAATCCCAGTACTCGGGAGGCAGAGGCAGGCGGATCTATGTGAGTTCGAGGACAGCCTGGTCTACAAAGCGAGTCCAGGATAGCCAGGGCTACACAGAGAAACCCTGTCTCGAAAAACCAAAAAAAAAAAAAATCTTATCTAGCCATGGATATAGCAAAAAAGAAAACTATGGACCAATAATTACTGTTTATAAAACTAATATAAATATAAAATTAAAATATTCTATCTTATGAGATCATGATGGAATACGATAGACCATCATTTTCCTTTATAAAAAAGCCACAAAACTCAATAAAACACTTCAAATTGAATTCAACAACACATTAAAAAGATCATGTACCCTTCCCCTGGAGGCACTGCAGATGTAGCTGCTATGTCACATGTGCATCAGTAGGTGGCAGAAAGAAGAGAGACTATGTCTACATTCAGTGTTCTGACCTCTGAACATCTGAATGAATAGTAGCCTAACATTCCTGGGAAAAAAGCAAGATGTATACCAACATAACATTGGCACCATGGGGCAGTCTGAGATGACTACCAGACCAGTACCAGGCAAGCACCAGATGAGCTCCCAGGACAGGAAACAAAACAGAAACTAGAAGAACTCTGCCTGATCCTGGATGTGGGGATTGTGGAGACCCAGCCCTGGAGTGAGATCTGGCCTAGACAGGGTCATAAGAGGAGGAGAGCTGTCCCTGTCCCTCACATGCTGCAGCACTCAGGAGAGCAGACCCTGCCACCCTGCCTGGGTAACACACTACAGCTGGTCCTGGATATGGGGGTTGTGGGAGAGCCAGCCCTGCCTTCTGTCTGCTATGTGGTTGTGTTGGCTAGGGAGAGATGCCCACCCCTCCCTTTTGCCCTCACCACCACTGACCGACAGAAGATCTGGCACAGATGGGGGTCACAAGAACAGGAGAGCTGTCCCTGTCCTTTTCATGCTGCAGCACTCGGAAGAGCAGGCCCTGCACCTTTCCATAGTAGAACTGACCTGCAAGTGGGGGTTGCAGGTCCAGAAGCAGGGCTTTGAGTTGGCCCACCCCAAAATTTACCCCATGGATGAACTGCTGGAGTGCAAGAAGAAGCCAGTTCCACAACCCAAAACTACAGGATCTCCATGACACAGGACAGTTACAACATATCTGAAAGGAGTTCCAGGGAGGTTCCAGTATTGACAAAGTAGCAGAAACCAGAGGCCTCATACTAGACCATGGGTCATTTTAATGAACATTTGCAAGCAAAATGTGTGGACAAAAGGGAATGTTGTGGGACACATTGAGACACACTGCGGCTTCCACAATAAAATTTTTTATGCTGGGACAGACTGCAAGGGCAGAGATGGGTCTGAGGGGAGTTGGGATATGAGAGGCAACGGGTGCATGGTGTGAAACTCACATAATAAATTTTTTTCATTAAAAAAGAAGAAAGGATATCAGAGCTAATAAAATTTTACTCTATGATTAGAAGAATTCTTAAAAAAAAAAACCAAGAGGATCATGTACATACTGTGATTAACTTGGTTTTATTTCAAAGATACAAGGATGGTTCAACACACCTGTACACAACACTATACTGAATGGTAAAGAATGTAAATGTTTCCTCAAATTGAAAGAAAAGAAAGTCTACTCTCTCCATTCTGCCTCAATATAGTGCCTGAATTCTTAGCCAAGGCAGTAAGAGAAAGAAAAGTGATACAAATAATCTGGAGATGTCAAATCTTTCCTATTTTCAGGTGATAGGCTAAAAAAATCCTTAAGATTCTACCTGAAAATTCTTTGATCTAACAAATACTTTTAGAAAAATATCAGATACAAAATCAGTAGGGTTTTTTTTTATATACTAATAACATGCTGAGAAATTAGGAAAAGATCTATTCAAACACACACACACACGGTATACCACCTTCATAAATAAATCTAACCAAGAAGAGGAAAGATCTCTTTAAAAAAAAGTTTAAAATGCTGAAGAAGACAGTAGAAAACAGAAAAGACATGACATGGTCATAGATGGGCAGAATGAATGTTGTGAAAATGACTTTATTACTGAAAGCAACATAAAAGGAAAGATCTGAAGAGAAACCAGAGTATTATTGAAAGCAATGTACATTGTTAGAGGAGAGACTTGTGCACTGTGTTTGCAGATGCTAATTTCTATGCCCTGATATCACCAGCATCCAGGATTTTTATGAATATTGAACCAACTCCTTTATCAATGTAAAGAATGCTCCCCAATTATTTCTGGTTGGTTAACAAAAGGCTGGACAGCCTGTAGCTGGGCAGAGAGAGGCTAGGAAGGCGGGACTTAGAATTGCATGGTGAGTTTCAAAAGAGACCAAGGGGAGAAGGAAGAAGAGAGAAGAGGAAGCTCGCCATTAGATGGGATGAAGCAGGAGCACATGGCCAAGAGGAGCTTGCCCTGAGGATGGACTGATGGAGCAGAAGTTGCCCAGGAGTCACCAGATTGGGAAGTGATGGGTATTTATGTAGGGTTTTGTTTGTTTTTTTTTTTTGTTTTTCAAGACAGGGTTTCTCTGTGTGTTCTTGGCTGTCCTGAACTCACTTTGTAGATAAGGCTAGTCTTGAACTCACAGAGTTCCATCTGCCTCTGCCTCCTGAGTGCTGGGATTAAAGAAAGGTGTGTGGCACCACATCCGGCTATTTATGCGAGTTTTGAAGGTGGTAGGATTAGTATAGCTCGGAACCTGCCCAGCATAGGGCCTACAGCTTATTAATAAATCATAGTGTTTCTTTCCTTTTCCTTTTTTTTTTTTTGGTTTTTCGAGACAAGGTTTCTCTGTGTAGCCCTGGCTGTCCTGGACTCACTTTGTAGACCAGGCTGGCCTTGAACTCGCAAAGATCCGCCTGCCTCTGCCTCCCAAGTGCTGGGATTAAAGGCATGCGCCACCACTGCCCAGCTGTCCTTTTCCTTTTTTTTGTTTGTTTTTTTGAGACAGAATTTCTCTGTGTAACAGAGTCCTGTCTTGAACATTCTTTATAGACCAGGCTGACCTCAAACTCACAGAGATCCACTTGCCTCTGCCTTGTGAGTGCTGGGATTACAGGTGTGTGCCATCACACCTGGCCAAATGTAGTATTTCTGTGTCGTTTACTCAGGAACTAATTGGTCTAAAGGTGTGTGGCAAACCCCCATAACAATAATTCAACTACAGTAGATTGAATTTACTCTTTCCAAAATTACAGTGACATTCTCCACAGAATTAGAGACAAATCTTTAAAGTCATGTAGAAACACACACACACACACACACACACACACACACACAAACACACAGAGAGAGAGACAAACCTAAAAATAGTTAAAAGTAATCCTGGGCAAAGAAAACAATGCTGGAAGTGTCCTGATTTCAACTTATACAATGGTCTCTGTAATAGAAATAGCAACAAAGGTATAGAAATAGAGTTTGGGTATGTTGGCACACATCTGTAATTCCAGCACTAGGTGGGCAGAGGCAGGTAGATCTCTGTAAGTTTAAGAACAGCCTGATCTATATTGAGAGTTCCAGGACAGCGAGGGCTACAAATAAATAAGAATAAGTAAGTCCACACAGTTCTTTCACACAGTTCTTTTTCCTTTTTAAAAAGGCGCCCAAAAGCCAACCAACCAACCAAGCAACCAACCAACCAACCAAACAAAAAAACCGAACAATAACATAAAACCCAATAAACATGTTGAAGAAACAGCCTCTTCAAAACAGGTACTGAAAAAACTGGAATTCATATGTAGAAAACTGAAACTCGGGCTGGAGAGATGGCTCAGTGGTTAAGAGCACTGGCTGCTCTTCCAGAGGTCTCGAGTTCAATTCCCAGTAACCACATGGTGGCTCACAACCATCCACAATGTGATCTGATGCCCTCTTCTGGTTGCAGATGTTCATGCAGACAAAGCACCCATACATAAAACTGAAACTCCATCCTTACTTGTCACCCTGTATACAAGTCAATTCAGAATGGACCAAAGATCTTATGTGGCAGAACCCCATAAAATTATAAATGCAAGCCTCTGTCCAACAATCTGAGGTAAACCAAGCATTCCTGATTTAAAAAAATTAAAAAAGGAACTAGGCCTCCTGCTAAAAGACATGAATGACCTGCCTTAGAAGAGGCTCCTGGCAGCCCGTCTCTCATCTGACTGAAGAGCAGCCAGTCACAATCTTGAGTCACTTTCATCTGAAGCCAGAACCATCCAGTCAACTGCTTGTAAACTCCTGACTTCAGACAGATCATGTTTACTGTTCCAAGTTGTTAAGTTTATTTTGTTACCATTGAGAGGACGTCACTGTTGTCCTCATGGTCTCAAATTTCTAGGCTCAAGTCATTGTGTGTGTGTGTGCCTCACAAGTAGCTGAAATTATAGGTGTACTCCACTGTATTTGGCTAAGCTGTTAAATTCTGAGGTAACTTGTGCAACAATAAATAATTCATACTTTAGAACTATCAGAGCAGTGGGTGTAGTGGTGCAAGCCTTTAATCCAAACACTCAGGAGGCAGAGGCAGGGGATCTCTGTGAGTTCAAGGCTAACCTTGTCTACAAAGTGAGTCCAAGACAGCCAGGGCTGTTACATAGAGAAACCCTGTCTTGAAAAGACACAAAAACAAAAAAGTGACAAAACATAATCAAGAAAACCTACACAACCCAAAGAGCTGAGCTGTAAATGATTTAATGTTTCAAAACCTTTCAAAACAGAAAACTCTGGGTCTGCCTCACTGTTGAAGTCTACAGGCTTTTAAAAAATAGCTCACACTTCAGTCTTCTCTCCCAGGGAGTACCTTCTTAATGCATCATCATGTTTCAACTTTTCTTTGCATTGTTTTATCCCAGACTGCATCATTCTCAATGTTTTCTTCTTTTGTTCATTCACAAACTCTCATTTATACTCTGTTGAAAAATAGATTTCAAACTGGGCATAGGTGCACATACCTGTAAAGCCTAGCACATGGGAATCTAAAAACTTGACTCTGATGCCAGCCTGGCTTACAGAGGAAGACCCTATTTAAACAAAAAGCAAACAAATCACAAAACCCTCAAAACTATAACCAAACAAAAAAACAACAGACACTAATTTTGGTACATGGTAATTACCAGTTCTAGTATTTCTGCTTTTGTTAAGACATGATCTACTATGTAGCTAAGTCTGGCCTTGAACCTACAATGCAGTTATACTGGTCTCAAACTTATTTCCCTACGAGAGCATACCAAGTGCTAGAACTCCAGATGTATACCGCTAAGCTAGGATTCCCCCCCCCCTCCCTTTTTTTTGAGACAGGGTTTCTCTGTGTAGCCCTGGCTGTAAGTCTGGCCTTGAACTCAGAGATCCAACTGCCTCTGCCTCCCCAGTGCTGGGATTAAAGGTGTGTGCCACCATGCCTGGACTTCCGTTTTATTGTTTTGTTTTTTGGGTTTTTTTTTTGATCAGCTGATATTTTGCTAATATTCCTACATCATAGTCTCTTAACTGTTGAGTATTCACACAAATTCATATTTTTCACAACTGAATTGCCAAATATAAAAAGCACAGTTTAAACTGGCGTGCTGGTGCACACCTGTAATCCCAACACTCTGGATGCAAGTAGGCAGGATTGAGAGCCTGAGGTCTGTCTGGGTTACATAGTAAGACCCTGTCTTGAAACAACAACAAAACAGCCTATCATAGTTATTACTTATGAGAAACTGCATCATGGGCTGGTTGGATGGCTCAGCAGTTAAGGGCGCTTGTCACTAAGGCTGATGACTTGAGTTTAATCCCTGGACTCGAGTAGTGTTATGAACACCAACACCCATCAGCTCTCCTCTGACCTCCACAGTATACCATGGCATGCCTCAACCCCACACAAATAAATAAAACTTAAAATGCTGTACCCTTGTTTTTTTTTTTTTTTTTTTGGTTTTTCGAGACAGGGTCTCTCTGTGTATCCTTGGCTGTCCTGGACTCACTTTGCAGACCAGGCTGGCCTCGAACTCACAGTGATCCGCCTGCCTCTGCCTCCCAAGTGCTGGGATTAAAGGCGTGCGCCACCACCGCCCGGCTGCTGTACCCTTGTTTTAAAAACAGATTTCAGAAGACATGTATATCCAAGAGGCTTTTATTTTTAAGTGAATAAAGCATGGGGCTTTTTTTGTTTTTGTTTTTTGATAAACTTTATTTCTTGCATTTGAAGTATTCTTCAATGGTGTCCTTAACAGACCGCAACCAAGTTTATGGGGTTTCCTCTCTTGCTTTACAGACACCTAAAATATTCCTAGTGTCTTGTCATCAACCTTCATTAGGTTGATCTTCATTGCTCCTCTACCAACATGACACACATAGGCTCGTCCCAATTAGGTTCAAGCATGCACTTGCCTAAGGCTTTGGCAGCTTTGCATGATCCCCATGCCGGACCATCCTGGATGAGGGCAGTCTTCAGTGCTTCACATAAGGCAGGGTTAGCGTCCGTTACAGCTCCAGCAATAACGCCTTCCTCATCCACAGTCGCGGGTTATGGTTGAAACTGAACCTTGAACACACTCGAGTGTCTGTACAACTTGCTGACAGTAGGACACATCAGCTATTTTCAACATTTGTAACTATTGGATATATTTTTGAAATAAGAGTAAAATAAAGCCACTTTTTCCAGGAATAAGTTAAAAAAATAGAATATATTAACTATCCTTAGTGTAGACCATGAGTTACACCTACCTCAATTATGTATTCTGTTTTTCTACTTTTTCCTGGGCACATGACCACCTGGAATGAGAGCTGTATTTTCCATCTTTGCAGTTAGGGACGGCATTAACTAGGTTTTGGCTAGCGGTATTCTAACGGAACTGTTTGATACAATTAGAAAACATTCTTAAACAAAGGGCCATAAACTCACTGGCCTGGTTCCTGCTGGTCAGAAGGTTTGTTGTGAGGACTTGAGTGTGGATATCAACCTCAAATCACGACTGGAACCAAAAGCTGAGGTTGGCTGAGCAACAAAGTGGCCTTAAAATATCACCAGAATTCTTCAAATAGGAAAACCCCTCACATTTTTAAAGGTACTAATACTGGGGATTTAGTTTTATGTTGCTGAGCCCAATCTTAACTAATACAATTTCAATCGTTGGCATATCACTCCTTTATTAGAAATTGCAAATGAGAAATTATTTCAAAACCTGAAGACCAAACCACAATAGAAGATTCCATAGGCTCAAGATTCTGAGGCAAGTTGGCCAGTGTTGTATGTAAAGTGTACCCTTTCCGTGGCATGGCAACATCATTCTTCTTTAGAAAGGTTACTGGACAGACATCATTCCCACCGTCGCCTACATAAACAATCCGTGTATATCTCACTCCCTTTTGTAACTGTTCATCTACAAATTCTACCAAAACTGTACTTTTGCAAAGATTCTTTGGGCACCTACTACAAGAATGAGCATGGCAATTTTTCACTGTGAGACGACCATTGCTATCAAAAGCTGCTGGATTTGTAAACACGTTATCAAAAACATCCTGAAAATCAGCAGCTTCTAAAACCCAATCTATGAAGACTGAATTTGAATCTGAAATGATGATGCAGTCAAATATGTCCTTATTCACTCTTAGGAAGCTGAGAAGCTCTGTCATCCCTGAGGTGAAAGGCATTGATGTCATTGCTCTCTTCAGCTCATCCTCTTTCACCCCCTCGTCTCTCAGATACTTAAAGACTCTGCCCATAAATTCTGTCCAAAACCCCTTTTGGTAAGAATCTTGTAGGTCAAGAGGAAGCTTTTTGTCTGGGGCACACTGTACAATCCAGGTGTCACTGTTGTCATCTATGATTGTATTGTCAAAGTCAAACACCAACAACACTTTCATGGTTCCAGTGATAGATCTGAGCTCCCCTGAAACAGGACAAATATTATTCCCTAAACATACTGTGTTTACACATCTGATATACTTAGTTAAAATCACAAGCAAATGTTAACCTGCTAAGAGCTAGGTGGGGTAGCACATGCCTGTCATCTTAGCACTTAAGAGGCTGACCTGCTATATGGTGGGAATTTATCTAAAAAAAAATGAATAAGTAAGCTAGTTACCATGATTAGACAAGGAGTATAAATCAGTGATTTAAGGTAGGTTTTGTTTTGTTTTTCTGAAATTGGAGTCTCACTATACACTCCCGGCAGATCTGGAAGATGCTATGTAGACCAGGCTGGCCTGAAACTCATTCTGTAGAGTAATCCATTTGCTTCTGCTTCCCAAATGCTGGAATTAAAGACATGTGCCACCATGCTAAGCTCTTATTATACAATAAAGAAATATTTAAAAATTTTTCTGTGTATTGGTGTTTTGCTTATATATATTATATGTACCACATTTGTGTCTAGTGCCCGAGGAGGTCAGAAGAGGTCACTGGGTCCCCTGGAACTGGGGTTACTGGTTGTGAGTTACCATGTGGGTGCTGGGAATTGAACCTGGGTCCTCTGAAAAAAACAGTAAATGCTCTTAGCCAATGAGTCATCTCTCTAGCCCTGCAAAATAATTTTAAAATCACTTTCAGATTGAACTCAATTTCTAAATGTCAATGTTATGACTAAATGATTGTTTTTATTTTTTTGTTTGTTTTTTGGGACAAGATTTCTCTATGTAGTTAGCCCTGGTTGTCCTGGAACTCACTTTGTAGACCAGGCTGGCCTCCAACTCAGAGATCTGCCTGCCTCTGCCTCCCGAGTGCTGGGATTAAAGGCGTGCACCACCATGCCCAGCTCTAAGTAGTTTAATTTTAACAAAAAGATGTTTAATCAGGAAAAAAAAACATTTGGGGCTAGAGAGATGGCTCAGCAGTTTAAGAGCACTGACTATTCTTCCTAAGGACCCATGTTCAAATCCCAGCACCCACATGGCAGTTTGAAACTGTCTCTAATGGCTGGGCATGGTGGTGCATGCCTTTAATCCCAGCACTCAGGAGGCAGAGGCAGGCAGATCTTTGTGAGTTCAAGGCTAGCTTGGTCTACAGAGTGAGTTGCAGGATAGCCAGGACTACACAGAGAAACCCTGTCTCAAAAAAACAAAAAACAACAACAAAAAAAGAAAAACAGAAAAAAAATTCATTAATCTTAAGTAAAAAATAGTCATTAAAGTACACACTAACCAAAACAAACTATAATCATGTTATAATTATTGTGAGATTTTAGAAATTCTAAAAAGGACCCCCAAATAGGAAGATACAGAAATCAATTAAAAATGGAAAACATGTAAGTAGCCTAAGTATTTTCTAGCTTATTTAAAAAGGTAACTAGTGGTAAAGATAGAACAGACACACACAAGTACTTTGTTCTTGTCAATTTAGAGTATGCAGGGAATATATAAACTAGAGAGGATTCTCCTATTATGTGAACTTATTATAGGTTTTTGATGTTATTGGTGAGGGTGGTTTTTTGAGACAGATCTCAGTCTGGAGCCTAGGCTGGCCTTCAATTTATGATCTTCCTGTTCAGTCTCCTGCATGCTGAGATTACAGGCATGAGCCAACATACCCAGCTGTTTTGAGAATTTAGCATACTTTGGCATACTTTATTTTGGTACCTGCATCCTTGTATTTCTAAGTTTCTAATCTCTAGGTTATCATTATTATTGGCTCCCAGAGATTTAAGTGGGAAATTCACTTTCCTATACAAATAATTCAGTAAATAGCAGTGAGGCATAACTAATGATCACCTAAGAACATTTTAATTAGCTGGGTGGTAGTGGTACACACTTTTAGCCCTAGCACTTGGGAGGCAGAGGCAGGCAGATCTCTGTGATCGGTGAGTTCAAGGTCAGTCTGGTCTACAGAGAGAGTTCCAGGACAGCCAGGGCCACCCAGAGGATTCCTGTCTTGAAAAACCAACTGCCTCCACCAAAGAGAATATTTTAATTAAGCACACCTTATGGAAATTTACAGTGTATGATTTTAAAACAGTTTCTAGGGCTTTGTACATAGCTCAGAAGTGAGACTTGCCTAGCATGTGTGAGGCCTGTTGATCTCTAGCACCATATCAAAACAAAATTTTCCCTTATGTAAATTATTGTTTGTTGAATAACGTCTCGAGACTAGGTTCAATTCATCACAAATTACTGAAATTTCTTAACTTTTTTTGTTTGTTTGTTTGTTTTGAGACAGGAAAAAACCTGTGCAGTCCTGGCTGTTCTGGAAGTCACTCTGTAGACCAATATGACTAGAGGAGTGGAGTAAACACACATTTAAGGTTGATCTAGGAGTATTTTTTTTTTCTCAATTTTAGATTTTACCTGTCTTCCCCCCCCCCCCCCCCGCCGCCAAGATAGGGTTTCTTTGTGTAGCCCTGGCTACCCTGGAACTCACTCTGTAGATCAGGCAGGGCTTGAGCTCAAAGAGATCCAACTGCCTCTGCCTCCCGAGTGCTGGGATTAAAGGTATGCGCCACCATGCCCGGCTTTTCCTGTCTTTGTATTTTTTAATAAAACTACTTACCCAAACTGGTACTTGCAGTCCAATTAATGTTACTTCAGCACAGAGCTTAGGCCATTGCAATCTTCAATTTGCCAGCTGCTTTTAAATATCACTCCATTTCTGCATGCAGAGAAATTGCTCTGATGTATGGCAAAGAGACAGAGACTTCTTAACTCCTAAATTAATAAAAGCATTGTTAAAGGCTTAAAATTTGTTTTCTTTCTTTTTTTTTTTTTTTTTTTGGTTTTTTTGGAGACAGGGTTTCTCTGTGTAGCCCTGGCTGTCCTGGACTCACTTTGTAGACCAGGCTGGCCTCGAACTCACAAAGATCCACCTGCCTCTGCCTCCCGAGTGCTGGGATTAAAGGTGTGCGCCACCACCGCCCCGCTAAAATTTGTTTTCTAATTGACTCCCTTTTCCTCATATCAAAACAAAAAATACACTGCCAATGAAGAAACAAAATTTGATTATACATTTATGCTTGAAATAAATACAAAAATACAAAAAAGAGAATGTCATATGAAAATGTTACCTAGTTAATAAAATCACAAGTGTTAAGCTAATTGAATTTCATCATTTCAATTTTTTTTTTTTTGTTTTTCCAGACAGGGTTTCTCTGTGTAACAGTAAGGGCTGTCCTGGACTCCTTTTGGAGACCAGGCTGGCCTCGAACTCACAGAGATCCCCCTGCCTCTGCCTCCCAAGTGATGGGATTAAAGGCGTGCACCACCATGCCCAGCTTTCATCATTTCAGTTTTTTCTCATTAAAAGAGAAACACTATATTTTATTATCAATAAATATTCAGATATTAGTGGTTTATTGAAAATAAAAATCTATAAAAATTAAGTGCACAGATTGACTTTTTTTTCCCAAGACAGGGTTTCTCTGTGTATCCTGGCTGTCCTGGACTCCCTTTGTAGACCAGGCTGGCCTCGAACTCAGATCCACTTGCCTATGCCCCCCAAATGCTGGGATTAAAGGTGTGCGCTACCACACCCGGCAGTGGCAGGGGCTTAATGAGCGGTTGAATAGTCATTTGTGGTTTTTCTTGTGATTTTGTTTTTTTTTTAAAAAGTCTACATATTAATTTAAAGTGTTTCCAATTAGGGTGTAAATACTACCTTCTTCAATTTAAAACAACAAAAATTAGGCCTATGAGGTAAGAAACAAATAACTAGTTGTAGATCAACTTGTATGCAAAGACTGTAGGCTGGAGTTCCAATCAGGAGTCTGAAGTCAAATATGAGACCATGTCAAATTAGAAAATTACTGACACATTTCATGAGGTTCAATATGTGTAACTAATAAAACTCCTGAGGATTTTCATTGAGAGACATGGTTGACACTGTTTCTTCTAAGTGTTGTACTCAATGCCCCAGTTGCTTCAAGGACATCTCTACAGTGAACACATTAAAAAAGTCATGCATGTTGTCCCTTGTTCGAGTTCCCTCAGCTCAGAGTTCCTGTCCTAGAATGCAACACACATCACATCCACATGACTTCATGCCTACTCTGCATTACCTCATGGGAACATTAGGGGAAAATTTGCTGATTATGAAGCTATCACTGTGAAAATCATTGATCCCTCACTAGGCCTCATGGGTCTCATATAAACTATGCAAGTGGCTGTTTGCCTGTAAATACAGTAAAACCCTTGACCTTTTCAGTTCTTGTCATGTTTTAAGCCAAGCTGCCAACTCACTAGTGTATGTACAGACATGTAGTTCTGTCTACAGATATTATTAATCCTTTTATACTTACCAGCATTATTACAGTGGAACATCTGATAGAAAACCTGAAGAGATAGCACAACTATGTGTTAGAACTTTCATTATTGAAAATCGCATTTGCTTTCATTTTGACAGACAACAAATGTTGCTTAATTAATCCATAGTGCCAACTACTTAATAATGAAATCATTTGTACATCGACGTGTCAGGAGAGCCTTTTTTGAGATCAAGTGTCAGTCCACTTTAACATATTCTTGTGTCATTTGAGACTGGCTGGTTCCCAAGCTCACTAATCACAATTTACCAAACAGTTTAATATATATTAAAGGTCTTAACGTGAATGTTCTGGGGACAACATTCAAGTTTTAAAAGTATGTTAACAATAAACATGGTCCATTAGTCCTGACCACGCCTCACAAATTAAATAATTAAAAAAACAGCTTTTATGCCCCTTAATCCCTGGGGTTCTGTGGTCAAGAGGGCTCTGTCCTTCACCTCAGCCCGCGTGGAGCTGTGTGGGATCTCGCATCCAGCCTAAGCCTCGACTCGCGTATAAGCCGGCTCCAAACTAGCGCAGCGTGTGGGAAAGGAGACAGCGGCTGGCGGGAAACAGGGCTGCTGGCTGCTACAGGCCCGGGTCGCAGCCGGCAGCATTCGTTCCAGCATCCGCCGGTAGGTCCTCGTGCCTTACGTAAACGCTGCTCCGCGAGCGCCGCTGCTCGCCCGCAGTTCCGCACCGCGAACACGTACTTACGTGCTTCAGTCCTCGATTCGGCCGCGGATTGGCTTCCTTCCTGGTTCCTGGATGGCGACCAACGTCACTTCCGGCGTGGTTGCTAAGCAACCAAACGGTTTAGCAGGCTTTCGGTCGCTGAATTGGCGTGGCTACAATATCCTCACCGGGTTCAGACTCGCGGGGTTCAAATTGTTAGAGATGCAGGTGCGCTTTGGACGGCGCTCCGGACAGGCGAAGGAAAGCACAGGTGAGCCGCCCTGGCCCGTTCCCTTGCTGGGATTGTTTCTAGAACCCCGGCCTAGGGTGATAAGTGAGAGCTTCGGTTGCCTTTTAAATGGGCTTTGCCAAGTCAAAAGCATTTCCAGCAAGCATCCTTGGAAGATAGGCAGGTTGGCCTTCTGGAGAATGAATGGAAAAAGGAATGAGGACTAGGGGGTGCATAGTAGAAAGTTTACAGGAATAGGGGTAGAAAAAGCAGAAAGTTAGACGCCTTACTCCCAACTGTCCGCTGGTCAGATACTCGGGGGGCTCTTAATCTTTGTTGTTCTTTGAATACATTTTGGAATGCCGTTTGGAAATGTTATTGACCTGTCAAAGTCTTCATTCTTTTTCAGACCTGCTGAGTAGTCTTTCCTAAAGCTCAAGGAAATATCTCAGTTCTTTCCACGCTAAACTTAAAACTCTCCTCAAGTCAAAAAATGCTTTGGTAGTGTAAAAATTATGGTTACATAAGGTAATTAAGGTGACCTGAAATTTGATTTTTTCATAGATGTGGGCAAGTAAGACTTCTTAAAAAAAAATCTTTATCGGGCCTGGAGAGATGGCTCAGTGGTTAAGAGCACTGGCTGTTCTTCGAAAGGACTCAGGTTCAAATCCCAGCACCCATATGACAGTTCACAGCTGTCTGTAATTGCCTGGCGTGGTGGGGAGGCAGAGGCAGGCAGATCTCTTCGAGTTCAAGACCAGCCTGGTCTACAAAGCAAGTCCAGGACAGCCAGGGGTACACAGAAAAAAATTTTTTAATCAAGTCCAACCACAATAGGTTTAATTGTTGTCATGTTAACTAGTAAATTGTTGGCAATTTAAGCTATCTTCCTGTTTTGCCTAAGCTCTGTAGCAATAACTCCGCACCCCCAACCCCAGGACAGACACAATCTGGTTAGTAGGAACATTAGGAAATTTGATTTACCCACAAGGACATTTCACAAATAATTGTTAAAATTCATCAAATCTTGCAGTTCCTTGGTGTTGTGATTTAAATACAATGGTATCCCCCATAAATTCATGTTGCCAGGTGGGCAGCATTGAGAGGTATTGAGACCTAAGCTAGGCACAGCAGTACATACCTGGAATCCTAGCTCCTCTGGAGGCTGAGGCAGGAGGATTCTGAAGTTGAGTTTGAACATGTTTCTGAAGAAAGTTGTTTATGAGCTCCACTGTGTCACTTAGGATGTTCTGAGATCATGTAACAGGAATCCCAACTCAATTATATTAAAAAATAACTTTATTTACTTATGGAGTGGTCACCATAGACTTCACGTTGGGTTGATTAGCTCCATAACCAATCACACCTCTAGCCCCTTCCTTTACTTCTTTGCATTTGATACCAACAGTTTCATCCAAAACTGGTTCCTCTCAAGATAATGGAATGGTTCCCTATCTATCTCTTACTTTCTTGCTCATGTTCAGCTTGAAACTCTCTTGAGTGTCTCTCCCAAAACAAAGAGCTTTTTGTTCTGTTTCTTTGATTAATGTCAGAGAAATAATTGAGATGTGGGCCAAACTCTAGCTGGTTCTTCAGATTGCCTTCTCAATGGGGAAGAAGTTGTATAGAGTCCATCACAATGTCTGCAAATGCAACAGACAGATGTTTCTAAAACTGTCCACCCATGAAATGACACAATTAACTTTGACAATGCTTTTATTACAACCTATCGGTGTAGAAATTGTTGATCACAGCCTGAAAGAGGAAGATATCAGTGATACAGGGGAAGTCAAGGTCCCCTGTGGGGATTCTTAGTTTCATTAATAAAAGAATGGACTCAAACAGAAGTTCAAGAACAATTTTATTAAAAGAAAAACTGCAGCACAGGTAAGCTGCAAAAACTCACTTGCTGTCTCAGGAAGGAAAGAAAGAAAGCTGTGTCAGCTAAACTGGCATGGAAGTCAGATGTGGCAGACAAGCAGCTATATGATGAGGACAGAAGCTTCCGAGCAGCTGTTCTCAACCTTCCTAATACCTCAACACTTCAATACAGTTCCTCTTGCTGTGGTGACCCCAACCATAAAATTATTTTCATTGCTACTTGCTAATGTAATTTTGCTACTGTTACGAATCCTACTTTAAATATTTGTGTTTTCCAATGGTCTTAGCTCTGTAATAAGATCCAAACATTTCATTAAAATTTGACAAGTATATGCCTCCATGAAAGGGTTGTTTAACCCCCTAAAGGGATCATAGCCCACAGGCTGAAAACCATTGCTGTAGAATGAGGAAGTCTGAGATGCTGGGGAGGCCCAAAGTGTTCAGGAAACCATGCTTGGAAGAGAGATAGAAGGAAGGAGAATACTTCTCTAAACGGTTCAGAAGAGTGAAGAGATTTAACATATGACATGGCTCCTGCCCGTAAGGTTCTGCATTAGGGGCAGAGATTCCAAGAAGGAAATTAAAGCAGTAAAATCACATGCATAACAACATAACTGAATCTCAAAGTAATTATTTTGAATAAAAATCTATAATAAAAATGGCAGATGAGTGGTGGCCTTATAAGGTTTAGGGAGGGGTGACAAGGTGTAAAGCAGGACGTGGGAACTGTTGATGATGAATATAGCCATTATCTGAACTGTAACGATGGTTTTGGAGGCATATCCTTGTCAGAATTTAATGAAATGTTTACTTGAAAAGGATCTTATTAAAGAGTTAATTCTGCCTATGACATTAGCATGGCTTAGGATGAGTTTAAGGATGGACCCTTAGCCAAAGCGATTGAACCAACCCAACTAGAATGTTTGGGCTCCACCCAGGCCATAGGTTGCATTTTCTTGACCAGGAGTTTTTTCTACTTTTTTTTTTTTTTTTTGAGACAGGGTTTCTCTGTGTGAGTTTTTTCTACTCTTAACACCAAAATTTCACAGTTATATGTCTTGCCCAAGTTTACACATGAAGGAAATCACCAAAGATTCTATCAGTCTCCTCTGATTTAATAAAACCTTGTATTTTTTTTCCCTTAGCCATTCTTAAATTACATATTAGAGACAATTTCCAGATACCACTCCACTACAGACTTTTCTGGGAAAAAAAAAAAAAAACATGTGAACTCATCCTGGAAAAGTATTTACTAATTATGTTTTTAAATGCATTAGGAATGGCGAACTTTGAAGAAGATGAAATTTCCTATCCACCTCTCCTACCTAGCAAGGTGGATCTCCGGCAGGTCACCATAATTCCATATGCTGAGTGGGAAAGGATTCGGGATAGCCTTGACAGGTTGACAAGAGAAGCAGCAGCCCTTCGTGCAGAAAGAACAGCGAGGAAAAAGATGCATATCCAATCCCAAGAGTTGGTAAAACACTGGACTAACACATTTGCAGTAAGTATCAACCTTCCAGAAGTCACATGCTCTGAACACTAACTGGTGCATCTTAGTAGTATCTTATACCTTTAATAAATAATTTTATGTTCAAACTGTCATAAATACAATGATAAACATTTTCAACACTTTATGTAACATCCCATAAATTACCAAATTTTGTTAAAATTTGGCATGTATATGCCTCCAAAACCATCATTACAGTTAAGAGAATGAACATATTTAAAATCACCTGAAAGCTCCTTGTCACTCAAGTTTCATTCAAACTCAGTCTGACATATACTTCTGTTTCTCTTGAGTAAATATCTTGATATGAATACATACAGTGAAATCATATGATCACTGAATATTTAACTTTGCAAGTGCATTAAAAGGTGGCTGGAGAGATGTCTCACTAGTGAACAGTGCTCATAGCTCCAGCAGACGGTTTGTGTTAGTCCTTAGGGCTCACATTGAGCAGCTTACAGTCACCTGCTACTCCAGCTCTAGGGGACCTGGCACCCTCTTCTGGTCTCTTGAGACACCTGCACACATGAAAATATAAATCTTTTAAAACTTAATTTTGTAAGAAATTTGCAGACTGTTTCACAAAGCAATTGTGATTTTATATTCCCACCAGCAGGACATGACCTCTGTTAATTCTCAATCAATATTGGTATGGTCAGTCTTTCTAACTACAGACATTCTAATGGGTGTGAAATTTTCCATATACCTTGAATCTGAATTTTCCTAATAACAAATGTTAACTATCATTTAAAAAATATTTAAATGGGGCTGGAGAGATGGCTCAGTGGTTAAGAGCACTGACTGTTCTTCCAAAGGATCTGAGTTCAAATCCCAGCACCCACATGGCAGTTCATAGCTGTCTGTAATTGCCAAGCCTGGTGGTGCACGCCTTTAATCCCAGCACTCGGGAGGCAGAGGCAGGTGGATCTCTGCGAGTTCAGGGCCAGCCTGGTCTAAAAAGTGAGTCCAGCCGGGCAGTGGTGGCGCACGCCTTTAATCCCAGCACTTGGGAGGCAGAGGCAGGTGGATCTTTGCGAGTTCAAGGCCAGCCTGGTCTACAAAGTGAGTCCAGGACAGCCAGGGCTATACAGAGAAACCCTGTCTCGAAAAACCAAAAAAAAATAAAAAATTAAAAAAAAAGTGAGTCCAGGACAGCCAGGGCTACACAGAGAAACTGTGTCTCAAAAAATGAAAAAAGAATTTTTTTTATTGTACATGACTGTATGGTACATATGTGGAGGTCAGGGGGTAATTTGTGGAGAGGGTATTTCTCTTTTCCACCATGTGAGTTCTTGGATCTAATTCCTGTTGCCAGCCTTGGTGGCAGTGCCTTTACTTAATGAACTATCTCACCAGCTGTTCTAGTTAGCATTAACTCTCAATGTGACATAGCCTAGAGTCACTTGAAAAAAGTCTCAACTTGGTTTTGAGTGTGTGTCTGTGAGGGACCATCTTCGAGGGCCCGCCCACTGTAGGTGGCCCCATCCCTACGAATGTGGTCCTGGACCATGGAAGGAAGCATGCCCCTGAACTTGGGCCTGAGCACACCAGGAGTGAGCCAGCAGGCTCTGTAAGTACTGCTGCAAGTTCCTACTTTGACTTCCTGTCATCAGTTCCCTCAGTGATGGATTGTGACCTGAAAGCATGAACCAAATAAATCCTCTCCTCTCCAGAGTTGCTTTCAGCCAACGTGCTTTATCACAGCAATGAAAAGGAGACTATAATGCTGGCTAAACATCTCCTGATTAACTTGTTTTCTACCTCTTAAAATTTTTGTGATTAGATTTGTTTTCCTGTTATTGATGTAGAAAACGTTGAAAACATATTCTGAAGATAAGTGTGGTGGCACATCTTTGTAATCCAAATACTCAGGAAGCTAAGGCAGAAAAACCTTGGGTTCCAGGCCAGCCTGGAATACATAGTGAGTTCCAGGCCACCTGGTCAACTATCAAGAGCCTGCCTCCAAAAACAAACAACAGTAGCAAAAACAGAGCTGGGACTTTAGTGCAATTGATAGAGTGCTCGCGCAGCGCACATGAAAGCCTGGATTCAGTCTGTAGCACCATTTAAAGCCAGGCATGGTGGTCCATGCCCATAATTGGAACACTTGGAGATGGCCAAAGAGAATGCTAAATTCATGCTGGGCATGGTGTCACGTGCCTTCAATCCCAGCACTTGGGAGGCAGAGGCAGGTGGATCTCTGTGAGTTCAAGTCCTGCCTGCTCTACAGAGTGGGTTCCAGGATAGCCAGGGCTATACACAGTGAAACCCTGTCTCAAAACTCCCCTTCCTCCAAAAAAGAAAACAAAAACGAAAGAAAAAAAAGTTCAAGGTCATTTTTGACTATGCAGTATGGTTAAGGCTAGCCCAGGCTCTACGTCTCAAAGAAAATATATGCATTTGAGCCGGGCGGTGGTGACCCACGCCTTTAATCCCAGCACTTGGGAGGCAGAGGCAGGTGGATCTTTGTGAGTTCGAGGCCAGCCTGGTCTACAAAGTGAGTCCAGGACAGCCAGGGCTACACAGAGAAACCCTGTCTCGAAAAAACCAAAAAAAAAAAAAAAAGAAAATATATGCATTTGAAAATATTTCCTCTCAGTATATATCTTTAATTATTATTTACTTGTCTTTTAAAAGACAAGTTTTTTTTGTTTTTGTTTTTTTTTTTTTTTTTTTTACTTTTTGAGATTTCCTTGCACTGTCTAGGTTGATCTCTGTCTTTAGAGTTTCTATTGCTGTGAAGAGAAACCATGACCCCAACAAGTCTTGTAAGGAAAATGTTTAACTGAGACTGGCTTACAATTCAGTGGTTTAGTCCATTATCATCATAGTGGGAACATGGCAGCCTGCAGGCACACATGGTGCTGGAGAAGTTGCTGAGAGTTCTACATCTTGATCTGCAGGAAGCAGAAAGAGACTGTGTTACCACACTGGGTGTAGTTTGAGCATATGAGACCTTAAATCCCACCCCCATAGTGACACATGTAACCAAACTTTTTAATTATTATTTAACACTTATTTATTACTATATTCACTAATAACAAACACCAACAATTTCTTAACTAGTAATCCTACAAACTCCTACAACCCCTTTAACCTATCCACTAAACCTATTGACAATTATTTTTCTAACCTTTTAGAATGATACAGTCTCTGGGGCAGGTCCTCAGTCGTCAGGAACACAGTCTTTGTTGTAGATTCTTTAACGCACTTAGCAGTCCTTTTTCTGGATCTCTCAGATGCAGGTTTGTCAGGGTCAGTTGGTTATTGCATTCTCACCTTAAATAAGGCTTGATGCTTTCTTCTCTCTGGGAGACCCCAGCCCCTTCGCATCAGCAACTCTGCCACTCTACTTCAAAGTCCTTAAAGCCAGGCACAGTTTCCTTTAGGCCACTGTTCTGACAGATCAAACCCCTCTAGGCAAAAGCTGAGCCACAGGGTTTAGTCCTTGGCCTTTTGGTGTCTTGCTCAGGCTTTCTTTGCTCACCAGCATCTTTCTGCTTTAGGGAGATCTGGCCATCAAAAGATGGCCAGCACTTTTTTCAGCAGGACTCTAGGAGCTCTCTAGCATCATGGGCCTCTTCATTTGGGCTCTATGCACTGTCCTTAAATAGGAAGAACTCTGTTTCAGCTTAATTTGGGCTCCGCCCACTTAGCAGCTGAAAACAATGTCAGGCCAGATACTTTGTTTCTTTAAGTCCATTAAGTCTTTCCTGTTTTTCTGACAACCTTGTTTTTCAGTCCATTGAGTATTTCCTGTTTTTCCTGACTTCAACCTTGTTTTTCACTCTATTAAGTCTCCTGTTTGTTTCCTGTTTTTAGTCCACATGCTGGTAATGATCTTCATGCCCTGAATTAAGAGACAGTATCAGAAATCCCTGTATATTTTCTAAATCTAATTTAATTTATCTAACTCCCTACAGACACACTTCCTCTAACAAGGCCACACCTCCTAATAGTGCTACTCTGTATGGATGTGTCTATGGGGGCCATTCCTATTCAAACTGTTACAACCTCAAACTCAGTCTTGAGTGATCTTCCTGCCTCTGTTTCTTTCTCCAAAGTAACTGGCGTTATAAGCATGCACTGTCATGATTGGCTAATGTTTTTTTAAATTTATTTTTTTAACATTTATTTATTTCTTCAATTTACATCTTAATCACAGTCCTCCCTATTCTACCCTCCTACCCTCTTCCCCCTCACCCTCCTATCTGCTTTTTTTAATTTAAAGTGTATCTTTTCTCCCCAGTAGCTCCCCCTTTTAGTCCAATAAAAGACCCTTTTTCTTATAACAATAAATACAATACAAAATAAGAACAATTAGGCCACAATTATTAAAATTATAAAGTATAGCATACATTCCCAATGCCCAGTCTACACATTTGGCAACTGATATTAATATTCTATTATCTATCTATCTTGATAGATGAGTTTAAAGTTAGTTTATACCTAACTCAGTTTCTACCCTAACTTGCATTACCAACTTAAAAACATCTGTGATACACTACACTTGCACCTAACAAAATGACATGTTTGAATGACTATTAGTGTGCATTTCTTAATTATCCTCAATAGTTTGTGACAGTTGCTATCAAAAGGCCAAAATGTCACATTGCATTTTTAAGCATTACATAGGTACAATACCTTAAAAGGAGTTAACCTAAACCGGGTGGTAGTGGTGCAGGCCTTTAATCCCAGCACTTGGGAGGCAGAAGCAGGCAGATCTTTGGGAGTTTGAGGTCAGTCTGGTCTACAAAGTGAGTCCAGGACATCCAGGGCTACACAGAGAAACCTTGTCTCGAAAAACCAAAAAAAAAAAAAAAAAAAAGGAGTTAACCTTAATTTTTGTATCAATATACAAAGATCAATACCAATGTAGCCAAATATAATCTTAGTTTTGTATCAATATACAGATATAAGAGCATATTCAACAGTCTATCCCTTTTTCTTTATCATTCCTATATCATGTCTATATCCCCTTTTTTTTTTTCTTTTCAAGTCTTTTCCCCCTACATAGGAGAGAAAGAGGGATAGAGAAAAGAAAAAGAGAGAAATCCCTGGGTCTAATCTCCTAAACCTATTTAACAAGACCATTTAACAACTTGTAATCAATCTCCCTAAATAACAACAAACATCTATAACCCATCAAATGACCAAAGGGGGGTAAAATCACCCACCCCGCCTTCTGGGAATGGGATGTTGATCTCTTAAAATTGCTTCCTACTGATTTGGAATGTAGAACAACTGTTTGGGGGCCCAAATAAGAATGGAAAAATGGTTAAGCTAGTTATTTATTTTATTTTATTTTATTTTGGTTTTTCGAGACAGGGTTTCTCTGTTTAACAGCTCTGGCTGTCCTGGACTCGCTTTGTAGACCAGGCTGGCCTCGAACTCGCAAAGATCTGCCTGCCTCTGCTTCCCAAGGGCTGGGATTAAAGGCGTGCGCCACCACCGCCCGGCTTAAGCTAGTTATTGATGTACAATCTTTTTGTGCTCAGCTATTTAAATGTCCTAAGAAGTTTGTAGTCAGAAGCTGAACTTTGGGTGGGAAAGTTCAGGGCTGTACTGAAGTCCTGACTGGGTCAGTCTGTAGGGCTGAACCATCTCAGTTAGCCATTTTGAGTTGTTCTGGTTGTAGGTTTTTGAGAAAACAGTTATTGAGGCTGTCTGCAAGGCTGGATCATCTGGGCTATTTGTCTTCTTTGGTGTCTGGTCCCTTTTCTTAAGTTTCAGTTTTCCAGTTGTCCCTGGACTCCTTAGTTGGATGCTTTTAATCTCCTGGAAAGATAAGAACAGAGCCCTGCCCAAATAATCCTAACTCTGGGGTGCTACTTTTTTGGCAGTTAATATCTGTCCTAGAGCAAATTGGTTTTTGTTTTTTGTTTTTTTTTTTTTGGTTTTTGGAGAGAAGGTTTCTCTGTGTATCCTTGACTATCCTAGACTCAGTTTTATAGATCAGGCTGGCCTTGAACTCACAGAGATCCACTTGCCTCTGCCTCCTGAGTGCTGGGATTAAAGGTGTGCACCACTACACCCGGTGCAAATTGGGTTTTTTGACAATATAAAAAGTATTATCTTTCAATTGAAATTAAAAAAATTCTTTTGATATTTGGAACTAAACATACCTTTAAGTGTATATATTTTAAGATCACAAAAGACAATTCACTTTGAATTTCAGCACACCTTTTCTGAGCAGCTTTTAAGCTTAAATCATTGTAAATCCTATGTGCCTGCCTTTGCCTCCCAAGTTTTAGGATCAAAGTCATGTGCCTCCCAATTGGTGGGATTGAATGTGTGCAGCACCAGCCCTGGATCTAAGTTTTTCTCTATTTGGAGCTTGTTCTGTGTCAGACTGGCCTTGAACTCAGAGATCTGCATGTTTCTGTCTCTAGTGTGTTGGTATTAAAGGTGTGAACCATCACCACCCTGTTCATTGTAACTATTTTATTTTATATTTTTTATGCTTAGTTACCCTTTTTAAAAAAAAATTAATGTTTTTTCAAGTTACCTCTCGAACATAGTCTCCTCCTTTCCTTCCTCCCTTCCTCCCTCCCTCATTATTCCTCTTCTCAGTCCTTTCCTTCTCCTCAGATGAGGTGGGCCCCCACATACCATACTCCCTCAGTTCATCAGTCATGTGAGGGCCAAGAGCTTCCTCTTGTACTGTGGCTTGATATGGCGCCCCATCTAGGGTAAGGTGTTCCACTAACTTGCAACAGGTACCATGATTCACTGCTGGGTGGAGTTTTTCCTAGGATAGTTATGCTAGGTTTCAATCTGTTGGGGTCTGTGGGTTGTGGGATGGTTGTCCTATGCTATATGGTTAATATACACTTATAAGAGAATACATACTTTGTTTATCTTTCTGGGACTAAGTCATCTCACTTAGGATGAGCTTTTCTAGATACATTTATTTGGTTGCGAATTGCATATTTCCTTGTTTCTGATAGCTGTGTAGTATTCCTTTGTGTAAATGTACCACAGTTTTTTTTTTTTAATCCATTCTTACAGTTGAAGGACATCTGGGTTGCTTCCAGTTTCTGGCTATTACAAATAAAGCTGCTATGAACATTGTTGAGGCAATGCCCTTGTGGTTTGGTGGAGAATCTTTTCGATATATGCCCAGGAGGGGTACGGCTAGGTCTTGAGGTAGAACTATTCCCAATTTTTTAAGATATTGTAAGGCTGTAAAAATTAATGAATACATGGCCTTCTCCTCTCTGGTGAGACCCTGACCTCACTCCTTCTGGAAACCTTCTACAGAACTCAGTCCTTGAAAACATCAAAGCTTACATAGCTGACCGGTCTGTTAAGACTCCCCTCTGGTTCCCTCCTCTACACTCCCCACTTGTGTCACCACCTAACTTAACATACTCTTTGTTCCTTTATCACCACCTGTGGCTGTTGCCTTGCCTGCTAAAAAAAAGCTACTCCTTGGTGCCCCCACCTTTTTTGTAGCTGCTTGTGTATTTAAAGGGCCAGAGAACCATTTTACGGGGTTCATTCCTCTACGGGGGGGGGGGGGGAATCGAACCCTGGCGCGTCAGTTTAATAAACCTCATGTTTATTACAGCGAATGGGGGGGGGCATTGGTGGTCTGTGGCGTCAGGATTCGGTGAGCCCCTCTCGGGTTCAACAATATCACCAGATTGATTTCCAAAATGATTGTACAAGTTTGTACTCCCACCAGCAATGGAGGAGTGTTCCTCTTTCTCTGCATCCTCGCCAGCATGTGCTGTCATTTGAGTGTTTGATCTTAGCCATTCTGACAGGTGTGAGATGGAATTTCAGAGTCATTTTGAGTTGCATTTCCCTGATGACCAAAGATGGTGAACATTTCTTCAAGTGCCTCCCGATCTTTAGAGATTCCTCTTTTGTGAATTCTTGGTTGTTGTTGTTGTTGTTAGTTTTTTTTTTTTGATTGGGTTATTTGAATTTGTTTTGTTTTTTAATTGGGTTATTTGATTTTTTTGGTGTTTAATTTCTTGAGTTCTTTATATATTTTGGATATTAGCCCTCTGTTGGATGTCAAGTTGTTGAAGATCTTTTCCCAATCTGTAGGCTGCCATTTTGTTTTAATGACAGTGTCCTTTGCCTTAAAGAAGCTTTTCAATTTCATGAGGTCCCATTTATTGATTGTTTATCTTAGAGCCTGAGCTATTGGTGTTCTGTTCAGGAAGTTGCTACCTGTGCCAATGAGTTCCAGACTTTTCCCTACTTTCTCTTCTATTAAATTTAGTATGTCTGAAATTATATTGAGGTCTCTGATCCACATGGACTTAAGTTTTGCACTGGGTAAGTATGGGTCTATTCACATTTTTGTACATGTTGACATCCGGTTAGACGAGCACCATTTGTCGAATGAAGATGCTTTCCTTTTTCCATTGTATGATTTTGGCTTCTTTATCAAAAATTAAATGATCATAGGTATGCGGATTTATTTCTGGGTCTTCAATTCAATTCCATTAATTATCTGGTTTGTTTCTATGCCAGTATCATGCTGTTTTTATTACTATTGGTCTGTAGTACAGCTTTAAATCTGGCCTGGTGATACCTCCAGATGTTCTGTTATTGTACATGATTGATTTAGCTATTCTGGATTTTTTGTTTTTCCACATGAAGTTGAGAATTGTTCTTTCAAGGTTTGTAAAGAATTGTGTTGTTATTTTGATAGGAATTGCATTGAATCTGTATATTGCTTTTGGTAAGATGGCCATTTTTATTATGTTGATCCTACCTATCCATGAGCATGGGAGATCTTCCATCTTCTGATGGCCTCTTCAATTTCTTTCTTCAGGGGCTTGAAGTTCTTGTCATACAGGTCTTTCACTTGCTTGGTTAGAGTTACCCCCAGGTATTTTATATTATTTGTGACTATTGTGAAGGGTGTTGATTCCCTAATTTCTTTCTCAGCCCATTTATCTTTTGGGTAAAGAAGGGCTACTGATTTTTTTTTAATTAATTTTGTATCCAGCCACCTTACTGAAGGAGTTTATCAGCTGTAGGATAAACTGTATCCTGTTCTCTGGATACAGTTAGGAGTTCTCTGTAGGAGTTCTCTGGTGGAATTTTTGGGGTCACTTTAAGTTTCCCTGCATTTACTTTGATGTTGGCTATTGGCTTGCTGTAAATTGCCTTCATTATATTTAAGTATGGTGCTTGTATGCCTAATCTCTCCCAAACTTTTAACATGAAGGGGTATTGGAATTTGTTTACCTGTTCTTGATTTAACCTTAGTAGGTAGAATCTATCAAGAAAATTGTCCATTTCGCTTAGGTTTTCTAATTTTGTGGAGTACAGGGTTTTGAAGTAGGACCTAATGATTCTTTGGCTTTCTTCAGTATCTGTTGTTTTTTTCCCTTTTAATTTCTGATTTGGATATATTGGATATATTCCATCTGCCTTTTAGTTAGTTTGGCGAAGGGTTTGTCTATTTTGTTGATTTTTCTCAAAGAACTAACCGCTTGGTTTTGTAGTTTCTTTGTATTGTTTTTTTTTTTTTGTTTCAAAGTTACTGATTTCAGTCCTGAGTTTGATAATTTCCTGCCATCTGCTCCTCTTGGGAGTGTTTCCCTCTTTTTGTTCTAGCTCTTTTAGGTGTGCTTTTAGGTCGATAGTATGGGAACTCTCCAATTTCTTTTTGAAGGCACTTAGTGCTATAAACTTCCCTTTTAGCACTGCTTTTGATGTGTCCCATAAGTCTGGCATGTTGTACCTTCATTTTCATTGAATTCTAAGAAGACTATAATTTCTTTTTTTATTTCTTCCCTGACCCAGAGGTCATTGAGAAGAGATTTGTTCAGTTTCCATGAGTTTGCAGGCTCTCTGTTGTTTTTGTTATTATTCAAGTATTGCTTTATTCCATGATGGTCCAATAAATTACAAGGGGTCATTTCAATTTTCTTGTATCTGTTGAGCCTTGCTTTGTGACCAACTATATGGTTGATTTTGGAGAATGTTCCATGAGATGCTGAAAAGAAAGTATATTCTTTTGTGTTCGGGTGAAATGTTCTGTAGATATCAGTTAGGTCCATTTGATTCATGGCATCTGTCAGGTTTATTATTCCTCTGTTTGGTTTCTGCGTCGTTGATCTGTTCAGTAATGAGAGTGATGTGTTGAAGTCTCCCACTATTAATGTGTGAGGTTTCTTGTGGGATTTGAGCGTTAGTAGTGTTTCTTTAACAAATGTGGGTGCCCTTACAGTAGGGGCATAGATGTTCAGTACTGAGATGTCATCTTGGTGGATTTTTCCTTTGATGAGTATGAAGTGTCCTTTCCCATCACTTTTGATTATCCTTGGTTGAAAGTCTATTTTATTGGATACTAGAGTGGCTACTCGAACTTGCTTCTTGGGTCCATTTGCTTGGTATATCTTTTTCCAGCCCTTTACTTTGAGATAATGCCTATCTTTTTTGCTGAGATGTGTTTCTTGTAAGTAGCAGAATGCAGGATTCTGTTTTCAAGTTCATTCTTCTAGCCTATGTCTTTTTATTGAGGAATTGAGTCCATTACTGTTGAGCGATATTGATGACTAGTGATTGTTACTTCCTGCCATCTTGATATTGGTGGCAATAGTGTGTAAGTGAACTTCTCTTTTTTTGGTTTTGCTGCCCTTGGGTTATTTGCTTCCTGTGTTTTCTTGTGTGTAGTTCTTTCTTAACCTCTTTGGGTTGGAGTTTTCTTTTTAAACATCTTCTGTAGATTTGTGCATGGATATTGATTGAATTTAGTTTTGTCATGGAATATCTTGTTTTCTCCATCTATGCTGATTGACAGTTTTGCTGGAAATAGTAGTCTGGTCTGGCATCTGTAGTTTTTTAGGGTCTGCAAGATGTCTGTCTAGGCCCTTCTTGCTTTTAGTGTCTCTGATGAAAAGTCAGGTAAGATTCTGATAGGTTTGCCAATCTATGTTACTTGGCCCTTTTCCCTAGCAGCTTTTAATATTCTTTCTTTGTTCTATACGTGTATTGTTTTGATTATTATGTGGTGGGAGGATTTTCTTTTCTGGTCTAATCTATTTGGAGTTCTGTAGGCTTCTTGTACAGCTGTAGGCATCTCTTTAAGTTTGAGAAATTTTCTTCTATGATTTTGTTGAAGATATTTTCTGGTCCTTGGAGCTAGGAATCTTCTCTTTCTTCTATTCCAATGAGATTTGGTCTTTTCATAGTGTCTTTGATTTCCTGAAGGTTTTGTGTCAGGACTGATGGGGTGATGTTTAGCATTCTAATTGTTAATTAATCTGCTTCCAGAAGCTTGCTTGCTGTATATTAAGTGATGCTGTGTTACCTTGCTTGTCTCTGATTGGTTAAATAAATGCTGAGGCCTAAGATTGGGCAAAGACAGGTAGGGGGAGAGTAATGTGTGCAGGCTGCTGAAACAGAGAAGTTCATGGGTAGAAGAAACCTCCAAGGAAAGGAGAAGAAGCTAGGAGCAGGAAGGAGACACACACCATGGGTTAGAGAAGAGAACATCATTCTACATGTCTTGGAACATCGACTTAGTGTGGGGAATAATCAGCCCAGGGGACAAATATGACATATGGGTCATATTTGGAGACTAGAATTAAGAGCTAGCTTATTTGGGCTAAGATTGCTCAATCCAAGCTTGTTAAAATCCATCAAGTGTCTGTATGCTTATTTATAATGGTGGGCTAATGCCATCCAATTAACCTTAATGTAAATACAGGTAAATAATTAGCTATTTTCTACAAATGACACCCAATGTAATTTAATTAATTATTTCTACACAGGACTTTTTTGGATTTGACATTTTCTTTGACAGATGTATAAATTTCTTCAATTTTATCTTCTGTGCCTGCGATTCTTTCTCCCATCTCTTGTATTCTGTTGGTGATGCTTGTTTCTGTAGTTCCTTTTCTTTTTCTAAGGTTTTCCAGTTCCACGGATGTCTCAGCTTGTGTTTTCTTTATTGCTTCAACTTCCCTTTTCAGGTCTTCCATTCCTATAAGAGCTTTATTCACTTCCATCACCTGTTTTGTTGTTCTCTGAGGTATTTGACTTCCTCCCTTAAGCCTTTTTATTATTTTCATAAGCATAGGATTAAGGTCATTTCCCTTTGTTTCAGTTGTGTTAGGATTTCTAGGGTTTTCTGTAACAATATAGCTAGGGTCTGTAGACATCATATTGCTTTTTTTTTTTTTAACCATGTTCTTGTGCTGGACTTTAGTCATCTGGTTGATTCTGATGTTGTTTCTGATGCCAGTTGGCCTTGGTGCTCAGGAAAACCCCCTGTTCTGGAGACTGGTTGATCCTGAGATCCTGGTGTCTACCTCCGGATGATGGGTAGGGAGGGTCCTGTAATAGAGACTGGATCTCTGAGAGTGGCTGCAGCTCTCCTCTGCTGGTTGTGACCCAAGTGTGTGTGTGTATATATATATACAGGGGATTGGAGTGGGGAGCGGGCTATCCTGTGAGGACCTGAGAGCTGGCGGGTCTCCTCAGGAAGGCAGGTTGAGCTGTGGACCAGAGGTTAGACCTGTGTGCCAACTGTGCTTGTGTTCTTTTTCCCCCCACTGACACAGTCGTTCTGGTTCAGCAGCTAGGTTGATGGTACAGGCAGGGAGCTCCACCCAAGATGGGTGCCAGCTTCAGTGTGCCTGTTGCTGACTGCCTCAAATGCTTGGATGCTAGGGTGAGTAACCCGCCCCATTTCCAGCTCTGTTTGCAGTCAGTTTTAGCTCCTGATTGCTTTGCTGCGGCTGGGTTTGGTCTCTGTCACTCAGCTAAAGTGCACACTGTGCCAGCATTTTGGGAACTCCAGAAAGAAAATCTTACTTACCTTTGCTCTTGTGGTCCGGCTGTACTTCCCGGTTGGGTGGATAGGTCCATGTGGAGGGTGGATCTCGGGGAGGCAGGTGGGGCCGCTGATCTGTGGCTGGAGCCGTGGGCTGGCTGGAGCTCCTCTCCAGATGGGTGGCCGAGCTGGCTAATCTCAGGGTGGTGTTTCTTGGGCCTGCATGTGCTGTTCGTGTGGTGACCAGTCTCAGTGTTCACCATGGAAATTCAGACACCGTTTGTGTTTCACAGTTGGCTACAGGAACTCACATTCACTCCATAGTGACTAACTAATCTCATTTACCTACTACTCAGATACCATGCTCTATTCATGGTGCCATCTTGGATCTACTATTTATTTTTATTTTATGTACATTCGTTGGTGTTTTGACCGCATGCATCTCTGTGTACAAGTGTAGGATCCTCTGGAACAGAAATTATAAACAGTTATGAGCTGCCATGTGGGTGCTGGGAATTGAACCTGGGTCCTCTAGAAGATCAGCCAGTGCTCTTAATTGCTGAGCTATCTCTCCAGCCCAATATAAAAGTTTTTAATCTTAATAAAGTCTTAGGATTGGAGGAGAAATTCATTATATACCCTATTAATGGTTTTAGATTTTGAATCATGTAAATGTGCTACCCACCTAAAAATTCAATTAAAAATTAATTCAAGGGTGGAGAGATGGCTAAGTGGTTAAGAGCATTGACTGCTCTTCCAGAAGTCCTGGGTTTGATTCCCAGCACACACAGGGCACTTCACAATGTTCTGTAACTACAGTCCCAGGGCATCCACAACTTCTTTTGACCTCCTCTGTCACCAGGCAAGCATATGATGCACATATATACATGCAGGCAAAACAGCTATCCACATAAACTAAATAAATGCAATTTAAAAATTAGTTCGAAGTTCATGTTTGCTAATGAATTATGCAAGCAATTAAAATTCACAATGAAATTCAAGTGATCATACATTGATATTAACTTTGGGTCAATTAAATTGAAAAATAAAAACAAAGGATTGCTTTTGGGTTAGGGTTTGACTACAAGGCCTTGGGTTTGATCCTCAACACTGAAAAAAGAGAAAGAGATTATTTTGTCTTTTCACAGGGAATGAAAGAACAGAAACTGAAAGCCAAGCAAAAACGTGATGAAGAGACTGAGGCTGACAGACAAATTCTTGATTTGGAGGAAGAAATATACAAACAAGGAGAAAGAAAGAAGGCCATCGAAAGCGCAAAGCAGTATCAGTTTTACCAGACAGAAAGAGTGAAAAGCTTTCATGTACTATCTGGCTTCTCTTCTATTTATATATATATATATAACATACATAGTTAACAGTTTTCTCTATATAATTATACATAGTTTTCTTAAAATAGTGCCATTTTTTTGTAGTCAGGACTTCTTCTCAGTAGAGTTATGAAAGAGCGTGATGCCCAGATTCAGTTCAAAAAGAACACAGTAAAGACAGATAAAAAGTGGGAGGAACAATTGAAACTCAATATTGAAAAAGCTTTTAAAGAAGAGCAAGAGAAAGAAGAAAAGCAGCACAGAGAAAGATTAGCTCTGGCCCAAGAACATCTGAAACAGTACGTATACAGCTTTTATGTGTCTTTCTTATAATGCACATAGCTTTTCTCCTGATTTTGAAATGAATGCATGCTAAAATACATGGTAGAAAAAGTACAAAGGAAAAAATTAAACTCACTATTAGAGACAAGTATGGTGATACATTTGTAACCATAGCAATTAGGAGGCTGCAACAGGAAAATCAAGAATTTGAGGCCTATATAACAAGACTCTATCTCAAAAGAAAAATGAAGACCACGGAGATGGCTCCATGGGTAAAGGCATCTGCCACACAAGCCTGACAATGAGTTCAGTCCCTGGAAGGAAAGAACTAACTCCACAAAGTTGTCCTCTGACCTTCACAAGTGCATAACTCCACACACATTACACAGGTAAATAGTTGCACACATACTCACTAAAACTGTTTAAAGATAAAACGGGGGACTATAGAGATGGCTCATCCATTAAGCACTGGCTGCTCTTCCAGAGGACCTGGATTGATTCCCAGCACCCATGTGGTAGCTCACAACCATCCAGTTCCAGGGGATCTGACACCCTTTTCTACCTCTTCAGGCACTGTATAGATGGGGTACACAGACATACATAAGACACCCACACATACAAAGCAAATTAAAATTTTTAAAAAGACAAAAAAAATTAAATAAAAAAGAGCTCAGTGGTAGTGCTTGCCTAGCATGCATGAGGTCCTAGGTTCAGTTCCCTGCCCTGTAAATAAATAAAGAAAAGCAGCCCGACAGTGGTGGCACACACCTTTAATCACAGCACTTGGTAGGCAGAGGCAGGTGGATCTCCTGAGTTCAAGGCCAGCCCGGGCTACACAGAAAAACCCTCTCTCTAAAACAACACCAAAAAAACCCTCACTTAATTCATATATTCATAATATATTAATTAGTTCATTGAAAAATATAACTCCCATTTGCCAGCCACTATTCTAGTCATGAAGAATAATATACATTTTTTTTTCTTTAGAAATTCATAATCTGGAAGTGGAAGATACAGAATGGCATAAACAAATTAGGGAATGAAGACAAATACTTTTGAAAACATATGCAAAATGGTGTGTGGAAACATATAAAACAGGCCGATCCCCTTTAGAGCTGTGGCCAGTATGAGAGTCTGCCTTGGACTAGTACCCTGGAGATGAGGCAAATAAGAAACTGTGGAGACACAATTCCCCAAGTAGAGAGATTTTTTTTTTTTTTTTTTGGTTTTTCGAGACAGGGTTTCTCTGTTTAACAGCTCTGGCTGTCCTGGACTTGCTTTGTAGACCAGGCTGGCCTTGAACTCGCAAAGATCCGCCTGCCTCTGCCTCCCAAGTGCTGGGATTAAAGGCGTGCGCCACCACCGCCCGGCTCGAGAGATTTTAAATAAGAAATTAAACATACCTATCGCAAAGAAAGAGAGCCAAGTATCTAATGGCTATACGTATTTCTCATTCCTTCTGTGTGTAGTTAATCTTTTCTGTAGGAAGAACCTCATAGAGCTTTTTTAAGGAAAATTTGCTGCTAGGTTTGATGGCACACAGCTTTAATCCCATTACTTGGGAGGCAGAGGCAGGCAGATCTCTGAGTTTGAGTCCAGCCTGATCTACACAGGGCAGCCAAAGCTACATAGTAAGACCCTGTCTTAAAGGTTTTTTTTGGCTGATTACTTCTGAATCCTATTGACTTTGTAGCACTTTCCCCTGGAGAAGTTCCTTTATGAAAAGGGTAGAAAGAGAGAAGCCAAAGTGACTTTATCCATCTTAGAGATCTCATCCACTCCTGTGAGCTCTAGTTTTACATACCCAGCTGCCTCCAAGAGAGCTCCACTGCAGAGTCTCATAGGTACCTCAAAAAGGAGTATGGATCCTACCCCTGCAGTGGACTGTCCAGTGGCACCTATGTGCACCCACTCCAAACCAGAAATCCCATTGTCCACCTTGTTCCATCTTTTCCTTTATGTTCCACAAATCTATAAGCAATTTGTGTTGCTTTGTTTTCTTCCATAATAAGTCTTGAATTTATAGCTGTCCTCTTTGCCTAAGACACTCTCATCTGATAGATGGATTATTGCATCGCTCCTAACTGATCCTCATTCTCTCACTCACTGTTTCCCTTTGCTATTCGTGATCTGTGACATTCCAGTAAAATGAAAATGGATTGAGTTATTCTACTTCCCGTGCTTCAGTACCTTTCCAGTCATTTAACGTAAAATGAATATTTAGCTCTGTGGAATCTTGACGTCATCTTGTCTCAAGCTTCTCTCCTACCACTTGTCCATTTCCTAATTACTCTGATGCACTCACCTTCCAGGGCCTGAGTACCTGCAAAGAGCCTTCCGGCCTCAGGACTACTCACTGTTTTTTCTCTGTGTAATTTACTTCCCTGTCCCTTATCTGTGGTCTTCTTACCACTTCAGAGAGTCCTTGCCTCTCTTAGCATATAGGTCAATCTAGAGAGGTCTATATGATTCTGTTGTTACTCTTAGTCTTGTACTTTTTCTTTCCTTCTTTCTTTTTTTTGGAGGGGGGTTGTTTTTGTTTTTCGAGACAGGGTTTCTCTTTGTGTAGTCTTGGGACTCACTTTGTAATTCAGGCTGGCCTCAAACTCACAGAGATCCACCTCCCTCTGCCTCCCGAGTGCTGGGATTAAAGGTGTGCGCCACCACCATCCGAATGTCTCTTTATGACACGTCACAATTTTTAGTTATAATCCATAACTCTAATGTAAGTTTCTTGATGGCTGTTTCATCATTGTAGTAGAACTTCAATAAATAATTATTAGATGACCGAATAAGAGGCTAAGGGTTACAGAGGGACTAAGGACAGTCCTCATGCCTTCATCATAGATAACTGGAAAGATGATGCTATTCATAAAAAGGAGACCAGAAGGTCCATTTAGAAGAGAAAAGTAATATATTTGGCTTTGCACATAGTGAATGTAAGATGGCTGTGGGATTGGCCAGGCGCTGATGCTCGCTGGGTAGCCCTATAAGGGCCAGCTTTCCTGTTGTAATAAAAATTAATTAAATGAATAAAAAAGTAATTAATTTTTTGAGACCAGGTCTCACTATGTAGCCTTGGCTGACCTGGAACTAACTCTGTAGACCAGGCTGACCTAGAACTCACAGAGAGAGATCTTCTGCCAGCGTCTATGCCCCCACCGTCTCCTCCCCATCTCTACATGTGTTACAGCCATGTGTCACCATGCCCAGTCTCCCTGCTGCTTTTATAGGACTATTCAAAGTCTGGGTGAGCTCGAGAGAAGGTAGATCTCAGTAAGCGCAGCTTGGGGCAGTGGGAATGGAAGCCTTCTTTAACCCTGCTGTGCTCTTAGCCGCCATGATGGAGTGCGTGGAGCAAGGCCATGCTCTGGGCAAAAAGCAATTATGCATTCTGTGCACGAATGTGAGGGAAACATCTGCTGTACCAGTGAAAAGTAGAGACATTATAATTAAATGATTTATTATGATAACATTTAAAATTACCTGTCAGTAAAGATTTTTACCTTATTTGGGTAATTTGACTTAATGGAAATTTAGAATGTTGATGGAAATTTCAGGTCCTCTGGCTCAAAAAATAAATAGAAAATTTGTGTCTTATTTTCTTTTTTTTTTTTTAAAGATTTTATTTATTATGTATACAGTGTTCTGTCTGCAGGTATATCTACAGGCCAGAAGAGGGCACCAGATTTCATTATGGATGGTTGTGAGCCACCATGTGGTTGCTGGGAATTGAACTCATGACCTCTGGAAGAGCAGCCAGTGCTCTTATCCGCTGAGCCATCTCTCCAGCCCCCTTGTGTCTTATTTTCAACTTTCAGGTTTAGAGCAGACATCAGTCATCCATACCACCTCCCTCTTGCTGAGTCTTGGTCCTTTTCAGTCCAACACACTGGGCAGCTTTTACTAATCAGCTAGGGCTGGCTACATCATTGGTATTGGTGATGGTAATCTTGCATGTCAACTTGACAGATTAAAAAAAAAAAAACTAACCTATATTTATTTATGTATGGGTTTGTCTCTGTGTGAATAAGCCACATGGTATATTCCCATAAAGGCCAGAAGAGGGCACAAGAAGCTGTAGTTACCTAAAGTCATAGGGGATTAGGAGCCTGACATGGGAAGTTCTCTTAATCACTGAGCCCATCTCTCCAGCCCCAAAGCTGCAATATTTTGTATTTTGTTGTTTTGTCCTAAACTTTAAAAGCTTTTAACCTTTTTTTTTCAAAATTGGATATTTTTCCTTTGCTTAATATCTTGAGATTGCCGGGCGGTGGTGGCGCACGCCTTTAATCCCAGCACTTGGGAGGCAGAGGCAGGCGGATATCTGTGAGTTCGAGGCCAGCCTGGTCTACAAAGTGAGTCCAGGACAGCCAGGGCTACACAGAGAAACCCTGTCTCGAAAAACCAAAAAAAAAAAAAAAAAAAAACAATATCTTGAGATCTTTGTTGTTAACTTGTGAATCTACCTCTTCAACCTGATTTGTAAACATAAAATATAACTAAATCAATCAGTACAGTTTTGAAAAGTGACTTTTTAGGACCACCATGAACCTGGTGTGTCAGGGGACAGCACAACCCTTAGTTTCTTTAGTTCCTCCTAATGAGAGTACTCTGACCTCCATGCTTTACTTTGGGTCCCTGCCAAATTTCTTTGCCTACTTCCCTGTGTCATCTTATGTGGCCCAGCAGAACGGGGTTTTTCTCTCCGTTTTGCAAAAAGACTCCAGGAGAAATGTTTGCTTCAGTGCGTGCATATGAAAGAACAGTTTGTTCTTTAGCTGTCTGTTTAGATTGTCGGCTTTCCCTGCGCCACTGTTCAGAAGGAAAACAATTAGAGGAGGGTGCAACTGGTACACTCATGGGACATGAGCAGTCTCACTGTGTGCTCAGGGGTGCCTGCCAGTTGAGGAACCCCATGGATCCAGAATCTGCTAGGAACGGAACTGCTGCTGATGGGAGCTCCCGGGGCTTGGGAAGTGATCTGAGGTGATGCTGGAGAGACACCTTCCAGATAAGGCCATGCTCTGAGGCCGACCTTCAGAAATCCCTGCACAACTCATACCAGAGCCCTGAGAGTCAGCAAGCATTTGGAGCTTACCACTTAGAAGGCATTAGTAGTCAACTAGCAGGGAGCTACAGGAAGCATAGCAACTAGAGTGACCACTGCCTACGGAGATCTCCTTCATTGCTCTTTCTGTCAAACCCGACTTCTCAAGGCCTCAGCTGTGGCTTCTGCAGCATCAGCATCTGAGCTGGAGCCCATGAACTTTTCTGTTCCTTACTCAGCCAACTGTCCTTTCTAAAGAAGGGAGCCCTTGAGTCTGCTGTCAGCTCCTTTTGTTGAGGAACAAAATGGGTTTGGAGCCAGGCAAACATGGACAGCTTGGGTTGTCCCGATTGTTTTTGTCACTGCCTCTGTCTTTTCCCTGCATCCTTCCTTAAGTTTCACATTACCCCTGGTTAGAACCTGGTTCTTCGCCTTCACATATGACCCAGTTTTTTGCTTGGCTCTCGGTTACACTTATGTTTTTTGCTTTAGAATAAAGAAACGTGAAGAGGAAGAAGAACAAAGGAAGAAAAGTGACGAAAAAGATGCCGAGGAGATAAAACGGCAGAATTTGCTGTGTGAAATAGAGATGAAAAAAAAACTAAGCAAGAAACAGGAAGACATAGATAAAAGCAGGAAACTTTTTTTTGTAAGTTGAAAATGCCACAGTCAAGCAGTTACATAGTCAGATGCCTGATTTAAGACACGCTGGGGTAGGACACAAGACCCAAGTATCCAGCAGGCTGTGTCCTCAGAGAATCCACACTAGTCAGTGTAGTCTTGGGTGGATGTGATTTCATGTAAGAAAGAAAATAATATGTTTTTCTATGTGAAATGAATTTCCTTAAAACAAAAGTTGTTAGGAATGAATGTGATTTATGTACAATTTCTGCTGTGCTTGCTATGGATGCCATAATCTATTTGATTTCATAATTTGTATTTTTCTTTAACATTTTTAAAGTTTCATTTTTACTTTATGTGTATGGGTGTTTTGCCTGCATGTGTGTGTGTATGTGTACCACATGTGTATTATGCCTGTAGAGGCCATAAAGAGGGTATTGGATCCACTGGAATTGGAGTTACAGATGGTTATGAGCCTCCATGTATGTGCTAGGAATTGAACCTGGATCCTCTGCAAGAGCAGCCAGTGCTCTTAACTACTGAGTCATCTCTCCAGCCCCAACATTTTTTTAAAGTAATATTCATGCTGCAAAGTTAAAACACTAAGCAATGAGAGGCTTGGAAAAGGAGAGGTGCTTCATTGCTCTTTTGCTTCCTAGAGTTTCCTTGTATATGATTCCTGAGGACTTAGGACCAGAAGGCTCAGGTGCCCTGCCTCCTTGAGCCATCTTGCTAGCCCCTCCTTCTTTTAATCTGGTTTTTATAATTAAGTTCCAAATGATAGTGGTCTGATTTATTACTCTCAGTCATTATCTGCCTCTTGTGCTGGTTGTGGAGGATTTGACTTTCTTCCTTTCTAACACACTTCTCATTTCCTTACTCTTTAACACTTATCACACTTAAATCATTATCAGAATTGTATGGATACTTGCCTCTGCAGATCCACACTTTATACCTCAGCTCTAGTTCTCTCATTACGTGAATGTTTGTTCTCATTTGTTTTAAGGCAGGGCCTCCCTATGCAGCCCTGACTGGCTTGTGATTCTCCTGCCTTAGTCCCCTCCCCACCACCCAGATTACAGGTGTGTGTCACTATGTCCACTATTGTAGATGGTTACTTTTCTACCTTCATTTTCATTTGCTTAGTGACTACATTTTTTTTAATGTTTATTTATTACTTCAGGCTACATCTCCATCACAGTGCCCTCTTTCCACCCCTCCCAGTCCCGCCCTCCCACCCTCTAGCCCCTATTCCTTCCATCCCACTCCTCTGGAGTGGAGTGTCCCTACATAACAGTCCCCCGCCCCAGTTCAGCAGTCATATGAGGGCCAAGAGCCTCCTCCTACACTCGGGGCCTACAAGGCATCACCACTAGGGAAAAGTGTCTCACTGACAGGGAACAAAGTCTATGTTCCTGTTCCCTTTGGTGCATTCATTGTAGTATAGTTATCCTGTACTATATGGCTAAAATCTGATTATAAGTGAATAGATGCCATGTGCATCCTTCTGAGTCTGGGTTAGCTCACTCAGGATGAGCGTCTGTAGTTCTATCCATTTGGCTGCAAATTGCATGATTTCTTTGTTTCTGATGGCTGAGTAGTATTCCATTGTGTAGATGTACCACAGTTTTTTTTTTTTTCACAGTTTTTTTTTTATCCATTCCTCAGTTGAGGGACATCTGGTGACGACATTTTTTGACCTTTTAAAAATTTTATTTTGATGACTTAGGCTTTTCCATATATTCAATGAATTCTTCCAAATGTATATTGGTGCTAATTTTCAATACTGGACTAAAGAGTAAGAAGTTGCCTGTGTTGTTTTTTTCTTTTTTGAATGTTTATTTATTCAAGTTACATCTCAATCACACCCCCTACCCTCCTCCCCTCCCAGTCTCTCCCTCCTACTCTCTTCCAGCCTATCCTACTCTTCCAGTGTGAGGGGCTCCCCATATATCAGCTCCTCTCAGTTCACCAGACACATGAAAGCTAAGAGCTTCCTCTTGCTCTGGGGCCCAACTTGACAACTCCACTATGGTAAAGTGTCCCACTAACAGGTAACAAAGTCCATGCCTAAGACTGCCCCACCCCTACTTGTTAAAGGATCTGTGTGAGGACCAAGTTGCCAATCTTCCATATTTGTATAGGGGTCTAGGTCAAGCCTAAGCTTTTCATGTGTTGTTTTTCTTATACCTTATCTATGGAGACCCCTCCACCCCACACCAGGACTCCTTGTTTGCTAGAACTGCCTCTGCCTAGTTGCCATTATGGGGTTTCCCTTGCCACTCTCTGGGACCACACCTCCTATGCTGACTCTGATGTCTTCCTGTTTCTTATTTATTCCTCCTCTTGCTGAGGTCTATATTTGAGTGTCTTCTTAAAGAAGGGTATTTAGGAAGTCAGTAATTTTTCAGTTGTTTAAAAAAGCTTCCTTCTAAAATCTCACATCACTGAGATTACAATTTACTTAATATTAATGCATTAGTGAATACTTATAGATTATTTACGTAAATAAGCTTGAGATAAAGTATGTGGACATGCACATTTATTCAAGCTTTTGACTTTTTCTTTGGGATGAGTTTTCAGGAGAGAGATAACTTTGTGAGAAGCCATGACCACTTGACAGGTTCTCAGTAAATATGCTGAAAGGCATTTTTGTGACTATTCTTATTTCCTTAAGGACAGTATGCATGATAAAAACATCATCCGAGCTATAGAACAGCAGCAGCAAGAGGAGGAAGATGAAAAGATTAGAAAGTTTATCAAAGCCAAAAAGCGTCTTATACAAATGAAGAAAGACAAAGATGCTGAAACACACAGGTAGGATTTGAAAGTATTCTTTTAGATTTACTTACCATATGAACATGAATGCTTTGCCTGTGTGCATATATGTGCACCACATCCATGTGTGCCTGTTGCATTCCTTGGAACTGGAGTTGTGTGTTGTTGTAATGCGTCATGTGGATGCTGGAAGCTAGCCTGGGTCCTCTGCAAGAGCAGTAAGTGTTCCTAAATGCTGAGCCATCTGTCTGGCCCCACAGGTAGGATTTTAAGAAAGCATAATCAATGGAGTGCCGATATCGGAGATTGCTTTCCAGTGACTCAAAAGTTACACTATGACACTTATCTTTGGGAATTGAAGTCTCACAGATGGCTAAGGCAGTTAGTGGCATGATAGCTTCAGTTTGGGGCATGAAAGCTGAGGTGTATCCATGGGTCATGCCAGAACTCTCCATGGTAGATGGTTGAAAACATTGGTGTGCTGTAGGAGAGAGAACACTGAGCTGGAGGAGGCTCACTAAATCTTTGGTCTGTACATTTTCTTTTTCATTACTGCAGCCGATTGCCTGACAAGAAACAACTTCATGAACAAAGAGTTTATTTTGGCTCACAGTTTGAGGGTATAAATAGCCCATTATAGTGGAAAGGCATGGTGGCCAGAGCTGCTCATGGCTGTCGGGGCAGAAGCATGAGACCAGAAAGGAGAGACAGATGAATACTGGTGCATAGGCCCAGTCATTTTTTCTTCTCTTTATTCAGTCCAAGCCCATGGGATGGTGCTGCTCATAGTATTCAGGACGGGCCTTCTCTCTCAATTAATCTTCTCTGGAAATGTCATAACAGATGAGCTCAAATGTGTGCCTCACCAGTGTCTTAGGTGTTTGTTTTAAAACAAGGTCTTTCTATGTAACCATGGCTATCCTAGAACTCACTATTAGACCAGGTTGCCCTCAAACACACAGAGATCCACCTGCCTCTGCCTCCTGAGAGCTGCGATTAAAGGCACCACCATGGCCTGAACTCTTAGATCTTTAATAAGTATCCCCTTCCCATTGAAGATTTTCAAGATTACCTCAATTAAAAATTGCATCTTCTGCCGGGCAGTGGTGGCGCACGCCTTTAATCCCAGCACTTGGGAGGCAGAGGCAGGCGGATCTTTGCGAGTTCGAGGCCAGCCTGGTCTACAAAGTGAGTCCAGGACAGCCAGGGCTACACAGAGAAACCCTGTCTCGAAAAACCAAAAAAAAAAAAAATTGCATCTTCTGGGCTGGAGAGATGGCTCAGTGGTTAAGAGCACATGCCTTTAATCCCAGCACTCGGGAGGCAGAGGCAGGTGGATCTCTGTGAGTTCAAGTCCAGCCTGGTCTACAAAGTGATTCCAGGACAGCCAAGGGCTACACAGAGAAACCCTGTCTTGAAAAACAAACAAAAAAAAATTGCATCTTCTATCCTGGGTGTCGTGGGCTACACAGAGAAACCCTCTCTCGGAAAACAAACAAACAAACTGCCCCGACCTGCGGGGAAACGAACAAGGGCTGGGGGGGGGCAGGTCCTGGATGGGGGGGTAGGGACAGAACAGACATGAGAGAACGGAGACAAGACAGGATTCTGATCAAGTCTCAAACTTTATTTTCTCATAGCTGAATATATGCTTTGCAGAAGCAGGGAGTATTAGCAGGAACTACCTTGCCCTGACTGTTGAGGCCTTTGGGTTGCTAGGTTATCAAACTACAGAATGTACTTTCGCCTTGGATCACCGATCAGCAGCTAGGGAGGAACAGAGTGTCAGACCACAGAACTCCTTAGGGGAGGTCCAGATGTATTCACAGAAGTTAACTCTTTTTTTTTTTTTTTTTTGGTTTTTCGAGACAGGGTTTCTCTGAATATCTCTGGCTGTCCTGGACTCACTTTGTAGACCAGGCTGGCCTCGAACTCACAAAGATCCGCCTGCCTCTGCCTCCCAAGTGCTGGGATTAAAGGCGTACGCCACCATCGCCCGGCTCAGAAGTTAACTCTTAACAAGCTCCAGGACCCTGTTGTCCAGCTGAGCAGGAACAGTTTTGGTTCCCAGCAACAAACAAACAAACCCTTCTAGAATAAAACCTCAAAATAAAAAGTGAAAAATAAAGGAAAATTACACTTCGTTGTTCAGCTTTCCAATATTGCAAGAAACACCTGATTCTTCAGCCTAAAAAGAGAGAAGTTTTATTTTGGCTCACAGATTTGGAGGCTTCAGTTTCTAGTCAGTTGGCATTATTGCTTTTGGACCTAGCAATACAACAGGGTGAGAGCATGTGCTGGGGAGAGCTGATCACCTCATCAGTCAGGAAAGTGATGCTGCTATTGAGAGGTGCTGAAAAGGTGAAGCCTGACTGAAGGAAATGTGTCACTAGAGACAAGCCCTTGGGACACTGTCCTTTGCTAGCCCTTTCTTTTTTAATTTTTAAAATTAGTTTTATTAATTTTATGTGTGCATGTTTTGCTTCCATGTATATCTGTGTGCCATGATGTACTTTATACTGGCAAAAGTCAGAAGAGGGTATCGGCTCCCCTGGAACTGGAGTTAGGAATGGTCACGAGCCACCATATGGGTGCAAGTAATCCAACCTAGGTCCTCTGGAAAAGCAGCAAGTACTCTCAACTGATGAGCCATCTCTCCACACACACCCCTGCTCTTTCTTTCTTTTTTTTTTTTTTTGGTTTTGTTTTGTTTTTGAGACAGGGTTTCTCTGTGTAGCCCTGGCTCTCCTGGACTCACGTTGTAGACCAGGCTGGCCTTGAACTCACAAAGATCCACCTGCCTCTGCCTCCCAAGTGCTGGGATTAAAGGCATGCACCACCACTGCCCGGCCCCCCTGCTCTTTCTTTATACTTCTTCCTGGCTGCCATTTCCCTGTCCTGTTCTGCTATTCTCTTCCCTCCATGAGCAACTGACATCTCTGAAAGCAATAGCTGAAATAAATAGTACCTCCTTTTAAGTTTCTTTTCTTTTTGTTTTTGTTTGTTTTTTCAGAGACAGGGTTTCTTTGTGTAGCCCTGGCTGTCCTGGATTCCCTTTGTAGACCAGGCTGGTGTGGAACTCACAGATACCACCTGCTTCTGCCTCCCAAGTGCTGGGATTAAAGGTGTGTGCCACCATGCCTGGCTTCTTTTAAGTTTCTTTTCTTTTTTTTTTTTAAGTGTTTTTTTGTTTAGTTGTTTTTTTTTAATTACTTCAAGTTACTTCTCCATCACAGTCCCCTCTCTCCACCCTCCCTGTCCCACCCTCCCACTCTCCTCCCCCTTTCCTACCCTCTTCCCCCTCTCCTATCTATCCTACTCCTTTGGAATGGGTTGTCCCTGCATATCAGCCCTACTCAGTTCAACAGTCGTATGAGTGTTAAGAGCTTCCTCTTGCACTGGGAGTCTATATGGCAACTCTTTTAGGGCTGAGTGTCCCACTAACAGGTAACAAGGTCTATGTTCCTGTTCCTTTTGGTGTGTTGGTTGTAGGATAGTTATCGTGTACTATATGGCTAAAATCCAATTATAAGTGAATAGATGTCATGTGCATGTTTTTTTTTTTTTTTTTTGGTTTTTTTCGAGACAGGGTTTCTCTGTATAACAGCTCTGGCTGTCCTAGACTCACTTTGTAGACCAGGCTGGCCTTGAACTCACAGAGATCCGCCTACCTCTGCCTCCCAAGTGCTGGGATTAAAGGCGTGCGCCACCAACGCCCGGCTGTCATGTGCATGTTTTTGAGTCTGGGTTAGCTCACTCAGGATGAGCTTCTCTAGTTCCATTTGGCTGCAAATTGCATGATTTCATTGTTTCTGATGGCTGAGTAGTATTCCATTGTGTAAACATACCACAGTTTTGGGTTTTTTTTTTTTTATCCATTCTTCGGTTGAGGGACATCTGGGTTGTTTCCAGTTTCTAGCCATTACAAATAAAGCTGCTATGAACATAGATGAGGAGGTGTACTTGTGAATTGGTGAGGAATCGTTTGGATGTATAACCCAAAGTGGTATGGCTGGGTCTTGAGGTACAGCTATTCTTAGGTTTCTTAAATTAGGCATTTTGTTGAAGCACATGTAGGTGGAGGTATTTAACATTTTTTCATTGTTAAGCCCTCAGTACTTAAAATAGTGTATGCAAGTAGTTAACTGCTCCATCTGTAAATGTGTTAGAACAGTGTTTTGAAGTATTAACTGAAACATTAGCTTTACTATAAAGTCTTTTGCATGGCTCTGCAGCGTTCTCATGGCCTGGACTCCCAGCTGCCATCTGCATTGGCTTAAAGGCCTCTTTTGCACTTTACACTCTTTCTTCTCACCCTGGACAGTGGCTTCTTCATAATTTCTCATACAGAACTTGACAAACTCAATAAGTTAGTGAACTTGTCATAACTAATTAAAATATTTCTGTTTAGTCTCCTCTCTTTGTTTTAATAAAATGTGCTTATTGTGTATGATGTACCAGACACATACTTGACCCTGGACTAGACAGAGAATTCATGCAGTCCCTGATCTCAGAAACTTCATAATGTGAAGGATAAGAACATATGAAGAGATGAAATCAACATGTCTATGATTGGGTTCAGATGGGATGTAGTGAGAGTATGAGTTATTTAGTATTTTGATAACTTGTATTAGTTATTGCCAAGGTTTTATTTAAAGAAAGGATTTTTATAGTGTAAGTCTCAGTGTTAGAGAAAGCAGAATAGTCCAACAAAGTATTCCAAAATCTGTTCTAGACTGCACAAGCAGATCTTGATACACACATAATACTGCATGTGGAGGTGGAGCCAACCCCAGTACTGGGGAGGTGGGAGTAAGAGGATGGTGAAGGATTCACTGGCAGCCAGGCTTGCCCAATGGTGAGAATCAAAGTTAAGAGAATTTATCTCAAAGGAAAAAAAAAAAAAAGCTGGCATGATGATGCATGCCTTTAATCCTAGCACTTGGGAAACAGAGGTGGGAGAATCTGTGTAAATTGAGGCCAGCCTGGTCTATATAGCAGTTCCAGGCCAGCCGGGCTACATAATGAAACCCAGTCTCAAAAATAAAAAAATGTTGAGAAGCCGGGCGGTGGTGGCGCACGCCTTTAATCCCAGCACTTGGGAGGCAGAGGCAGGAGGATCTTTGTGAGTTCGAGGCCAGCCTGGTCTACAAAGTGAGTCCAGGACAGCCAGG
>CAJQZJ010033126.1:7143175-7162340 GCA_907164525.1 Lophiomys imhausi | reverse complement strand
CTCTGCCTCCCAAGTGCTGGGATTAAAGGCGTGCGCCACCACCGCCCGGCTTGTTGTTTTTTTTTTAGTAATGGAATTTATCTAATTTTCAGACATTAACACTAAAAAAAAAAATTATTTTAGGAAAAGTACCATGGAATTAAGCTTTAAAAAGCTCTAAGCTTTTAAAAGAAATTTTCCTTCTTTTTCAAGTTTGTCAATGTTATTTTGAATAAAAATGAACTGATATTGCCCCTTTCATACCAATCTTTTGGGGAGGGCAGAGAACTAGAGGGGACTGATTGTGAAATGTCAGTTAAAGATTAGAAGAGTAATAAGGCAAAAAAACAAAGACATTACATCATCAATATTGTTCTAGTAGATATAACTGTTTCAAATTCTGCGTTAACAAAAATTTAAAAATATGATTAAGGCATATTATGAATACAACTAAAATGTAATCCTTAAAGCCCACCAATACATTTAAATGAACAGTATACAAATTATATACTAAATACAATGCCAGGATATGGAGATGACATATTATAGAGTATACCGAAAAGTTCTAGAAGAAACTTAGATATGAACTCTATCCTCACAGAGCTTACACTTTATTTCACACAATAAGGTCTACAGCAAACAGGTATTATACTTATATGACAGGTTCATAGACAGTCTCTGACTGTGAAATATGTATGGATTTGGAAATTAAATGAGCTACTAATAGAAGTAAAGCAGAAAAATTTAGGAGAGGTACAATCAGTTTTGCTGTAACATGTGTTCTTATAAAGCACTACATTTCTAAGAAAAACTAAAACAAAATGGCTTTGGTGTGGTGGTACTTATCTGTAATTCTATCACTTGGAAAGAAGAGGCAGAATGAGGATAGGAAGATAACAAATTTGTGGCCAGCTTGACAGCAAAGTTAGTCCTAGTCTCCAAAGGCAGGCCGGGAGCGGTGGCATGTGTGTACATCTCTGTGAACTATAGGACAACCAGGGCTAAGCAGACAGACCTTGCCTTACACTACTGTTAATGAAAGAAGTGGAGAATAACTATATACAGAGAACATACAAAATGATACATATTGTATAAAATCCTTTAGATATAATTTACTTACTGTATGTTATACATGGATTCTAAAGAATCATAACTAAAGTTGTGCTCTGACACAGACACATATGCGCAAGAACATACAAACTAGAAAAAAATAACAGCAAAAAAAACCATCTAAACCCACAAACCCCTCATGCTTATGTACACTTTACTAAGAATTTTATGCCAATGATTTAGAATCTCTCTCCTTTTTTGAGGAAGAATTCTCTAAATATGTACCTGTTCTTACCTTTAGATTTTGGAATCAGCTCTCCACAACTGAGTATCCGTACCTCAGCAAATGGTTTGCTAGCAGCATCTGTTTTCTGGTTTTCAATCTCTCTCACAACTTCCTGGCCAGAGATCACTTGCCCAAAAACAACATGATGCCTAAAGTGTCAAGTAAAGATTACTGAATCAAAGCTTCTTACTTTAATAGCAACAATATAAGGTATGCTGTAAGATATTAAAATAAACTTTACCCATCTAAATGAGGAGTTGGTTTCGTTGTTCTTTCAGAAGTCATCAGATAAAAGAATAAAAACAAAGAAAAAAAAAGTTAGCATCCTTAAAAAGAAAATGAGTGCATTGAGAACAAGAACTCATGTGCTGCCTTTAAGTAGCAGAACCTCATTATGAGTGCAAAGGGTTTTCCATACAATTAAAAAAAAATGTTCTGAATAGAAAAGCAATACTTACTGTTGAAGACCTGCATGTAGTCGGCATTTATTACTATTTCTATCCTCTTGTATACTTGTGTTTGTAACTGGGCTGGTTGTATAATGTTCTATTGCACTGACATTACCAAAATTAACCAATTTATCATTCTACTAACTTTGTTTTACAACAGTGCTTTTCACTCTAACATGTAAACAGTTAAAGTGGAGGGTATAAGAGGAACTGAGAGAGGCGGGAACAGTAATAGTCTAATAGCCCTGAGATGTATTTGTTGAACCAGAATAGAAACAGTCCACTTAGTGTCATATATTTCAAAAATTAACTGCTAGCATTTAATTGTACATACTTCTGCATGATAATCCAAGTTCCAGACCTCTCTGGAATATCTGAAATTATGGTGCCTAGCACATGGAGTAAGTGAACACAGTACTCAGTGTTCCTGTTTGCTTCACCACAGGTATTAATAGCTGAGACTCCATGTTCCAACAGACTTGCCTATGTTACCCACCTTCACTAGGCTTTTGAGTTTGTTATCTGTGATATAAGGAAAACATTTTAAAAAAAATTTGTTTTTATTTTATGTGTATCAGTGTTTTGCCTGCATGTGTGTCTGTAAGGGTGTCAGATCTTAGAGCTACAGACAGCTGTAACTGTGGGAGCTGGGAAATGAACCCAGGTCCTCTTGAAGAGGAGTCAGTACTCTTACCTGCTGAGTCATCTTTCCAGTCCCATAAGGTAAAATTTGTGAAAAAAAGTTGAATTAAACTGGGTCAATTCCAAATAAGAGTATAATGGTACATGTACTGGAGGAGCTAAGAAGAAGGATAGCTTGAACCCAGAAGCTCAAGGAGCCCAGGCAAGACACTCTTTCAAATCAAACTCACCTGAACCTAAAGTAAGTACTTTTTGTTCAATGAGCTCTTCCTAAGTATCCGCTTTTTCATTCCCAAGGTCAACCTTAAAACTATATAGTTAGAAGCCTTGTATTTGGTTATGTAGAGACATACTGTGCATAAAATCTCTCACAGATAAAGTGCCTGGAGTACAAGCATGAGTTTGATCCCTAGAATCCACATGGAAAGCTGGGTACAGTGGACGGTACCCAAGGTGGATGGACTTCTCAGTTTGTCCTCTGACAGTGGCAATGCCTTTAAGCCACCTTTCTCTCCCGTTCTCAGCAAGCTCTATTATCTGAGACCTTTAGTAACTCACTCTACCATCCCCTTCAGTAATGCTTTGTTTTACTTCCCTTATTATCTTACAACCTCTCTCTTATAAGTAAGGGGAATGGGGAAAGGATATTTTAGATCTTAAATACATACATGAAGAACTGAGAGCCATTTGTATCCTTCCCTCTGTTGGCCATTGATAAGAGAAATTCTTTGTTGTGTTTAACAGCAAAACTCTCATCTATATAAACAGAAGAAATATTTTCAGTTATTTTAGAAGTATTCTTTTTTTTTTTTTTTTTTGGTTTTTCGAGGCAGGGTTTCTCTGTGTATCTCTGGCTGTTCTGGACTTGCTCTGTAGACCAGGCTGGCCTCGAACTCACAGAGATCCGCCTGCCTCTGCCTCCCAAGTGCTGGGATTAAAGGCGTGCGCCACCACCGCCCGGCTATTTTAGAAGTATTATAAGGTCCAAAACACTTGCTTTCTGAGGCTGGAGAGATGGCTAAGTGCTGAAGAGCCTGTGTAAACATGAGGACCCAACATGTGTCAGATCCCAGGAAACATGTAGAAACCAGGTTGACCACTGCACACTAGTAACCTCAGCATTGTTGTGGGGTGTTAATTGGAGAGCTGCGGGGCTTGCTGGCTGATAGCTTAGCTTGAGCTTCAGGGACAGACCGTGTCTCAAAGGAGTAAGCCAGATGTCTTCCTATAGTCTGTACACATGTGCAATTGCTCACATTTGCCCACACATGTAGGCAAATATGTCACACTGTGCACATATGTCACACTGTGCACATATGTCACACTGTGCACATACGTCACACTCGCAAAAATTCATTTTCCACCCCTGTTCACAATGGAAATGTTCCTGTTTGCTTATTTGAGACAGAGTATTGCCATTTAAGCCAAGTTGGCCTCCAAATTCTTCCTCAGTCTCCCCAGTGCTGATTACTTCACATCAGTGCTACTATACCTGACTGGATGTGTTCTTTACTGTCAAACACAGCACAAATGACAAAGTCAGGTTATGAAGGAAAAAAGAACCAATCATGAACCAATTTCCCCCCTACCATTTTAGATTTAACACTAATTTTTCCTCCCTGGAGTGAAGGATTTAACTCAGAGGTTAGCATGCATGCCAATCAAGCACACTATCACTTAAGTCTATCATTTTAGATTTAACACTAATTTTTCCTCCCTGATGTGAAGGATTTAATTCAGAGATTGCCATGCATGCCAAACAAGCACTCTATCACTGAGTCTAAAATACAAGTTCCATGCCTTGCTTACCTACCATGGACAAGGCCCTGGATTTGATCCCAGCATTGTACTAACATAGCAATATTGTAAGTGTAATATGCTTATAGTTGTATGAAAACCCAAGTTCCAGACCTGTAATTTATAATGAAATGACTAAAAAATACTAAAAACAATTTTAATTTTAAAACTTTACCTCTGAGCCACTCGTGGTGGTGCACACCTTTAATCTCAGAACTCGGGAGGTAGAGAGAGGCAGGTGAATCTCTGTGAGTTCAAGGCCAGCCTGGTCTACAAAATGAGTCCAGGACAGCCAAGGACACACACAAAAACCCATCTCGATAAAACCCTAAAAAACAAAACAAAAACTTTACCTTCAAAGAATCCTCCATAAATAGATTCTCCTCCTCTTCCATTTCCTAGAAATGAAAAACATCACTGTTAGAACTCACGATAGTAAATTCAGTCAAATACTTCTCAAGATGATTCATTAATACTAAAAAGAACACAACAAATTATAAAACATCAATGTAATTCTAATAACAGGAACCAAAACTATTTCTCTTATGATACCACAGTAAGGATGTGACACACCTACTAAAGCTCATGAGATAGGAGCAGTGAGATAGCTCAGTGGGTAAGGTATCTGCCATCCAACCTGACAGCTGGTGTTCACTCCCTGGGACCCACACCGTGAAGGAGAAACTTTACTCCTGCAAACTTTTTTCTGGATTCCACATACCATGGCACACCAACACCCATAAGTAAGTGTTTTAAAAAATATGGATAAAAGATTAGATGAATATACAAGTCTCTTAATAGAAATTAATAACATTTTTTCAAAGTGTCTTTAAAAATGATATAGTTTGCCGGGCAGCGGTGGCGCACGCCTTTAATCCCAGCACTTGGGAGGCAGAGGCAGGCGGATCTTTGCGAGTTCGAGGCCAGCCTGGTCTACAAATTGAGTCCAGGACAGCCAGGGCTACACAGAGAAACCCTGTCTCGAAAAAAAAAAAAAAAGATATAGTTTTTATATTTTTACAAAAGAAATATAGATAGGGGAATAAAAAACTGGAGAAAGTACTTTCCGCTGTGCAAAAATCAAATACACATGACAGATTTAGACAACAATGTTTTGTTTTTTATCCAGAAGCACAGCTGTAAAGATAGATAATTCATATGAAGATGCAGTCGGCCCTGAGACACAGCTGAGCGGCATTTAACTAGCATGTTCAAGGCCCTGGGCTTTTGTCCAAGCACTGGGAGTAAAGCGTGAAACTCTCTTCCGTGTCTTCAGCTTTTCTGTTTCTATGTACAAGTATTCCTATGTACTTCTCCAAAGATGTCAATGGAGTAAGAAGAAACCAGACTAAAACTTCCTTTATGGAGCTAAAAAAATGGCTCAACAGTTAAAAGCACATACTACTCTCACCGGGTGAGGAGGCTCACAACAGTCTGTAACTTCAGCTCTAGGGAGATCTGACACCGTAAGTCTCTTCAGGCACTTGCACTTGGGTGCACATGCCACATGAGCAGACATAGCTAAAAACTAATAAAGAAATCATTTTTTTAAAAATCCTTTATGGGCCGGCAACATGGCTTAGTGGGAAAAGGGTACTTACTTCCCAATTGGACAATGTGAGTTCGATCCTTAGACTCTACATGGTGGAAAGGAGTGACTCTTGTCCTCTGGTTTCCACTTCCCTGTTGAATACACACACACACACATACACACACACACACACACACACACACACTCTCTCTCTCTCTCTCTCTCTATGTTTAACAAAAAATATAAATATGCCTTTTTTTGTGGAACTTAAAGTCTCACCTTCACTGAAGTCACCACCCTGAACCATGAAATCCTTGACAACTCTGTGAAAGAGACAGCTCTTGTAATGCAATGGCTTCTGAGTTGACTTCCCTGTCCCCTTTTCACCTGGAGAAAGAAACATTCATAGACCAATGCAAAAAAAAAAAAGACTGGAGATTATTAAAGCCCAGATTTTTCTAGAGAACACAGAAATCAATCTCAGAAAAAAAATCTTAAAAATAAATAAAAACTAGTATTTATTTATTTAATTTTCGGTGTTTTTTTGAGACAGGGTTTCTCTATGTGTACATGGCTATCCTGGACTCACTTTGTAGACCAGACTGGCCTTGAACTCACAGAGCTCCACCTGCCTCACTCCCTAGTGCTAGGTTTAAAGGCGTGTGCAACCACGCCTGGCTAGTATTTATTTTTGATTAATTAACTTGGATTTTTTTTAGGTTTTTCAAGACAGGGTTTCTCTGTGTAACAACCCTGGCTGTCCTGGAACTCACTCTGCAGACCAGGCTGGCCTTGACCTCAGAGATCCGCCTGCCTCTGCCTCCCCAGTGCTGGGACTAAAGGCGTGCACCTCTGCCTCCCCAGTGCTGGGACTAAAGGCGTGCACCACCAAGCCTGGCAACTTGGATTTTTTTTTTTTTTTGTTTTTCGAGACAGGGTTTCTCTGTATAACAGCTCTGGCTGTCCTGGACTCGCTTTATAGACCAGGCTGGCCTCGAACTCACAGAGATCCGCCTACCTCTGCCTCCCAAGTGCTGGGATTAAAGGCGTGCGCCACCACCGCCCGGCTTTAACTTGGATTTTTTTTAACCCAATTCTCATATATAACTCAAGCTGGCATTACACTCACAATCCTCATTTCAGCTTCCCACGGGCTGGGATTACAGGAATACAAACCACACCTTGCATGTGACCCAGACTGATCTTGAATTTCTGCTCTTGCCTCAGTCTGGGTTTTGACATTATATGGCTTCACCCCAATGCAGGGCTCACAACTAGTACTTCTAGGGAATTATTAGGGCAATTGAAAAAACAAACAAACCTGTAGTGAGAATTTTTTGTTTCTTTAAAAACACAGAAGTGTTATGGAAATATGTTTTTGTTTTAATCCCAGGTGTGGGATATGGGGCTGTTTCAGATTTACCACAGCAGCTGACTATGATTTGCCTTGTGCTCTTGCAAGGGTGTGATTTTGCCAGCTGCAGATAGTTTCTGCAAGGTTGTGACATTTGGAATTCTGGTAACTTTTCAGAGGATATATAAATGCTAGGGCCCTAAGAGGCAATCTTGTTGGCTGGTTGGTGATTGGATGCTGTTGTTGTGATTTGTGAAGACAGGAGAAAAAGATGAGAAAAAAAATTGAATGTGCTGATGGTGAAGATCAAACTAGTCCCAAGGAACTTGAGGTTTCTAATCAGTAGGAAGTAGTCTAACGATAATAACGGCCCCTTTTCCCTCTATCCTTCTCTCTTTTCTAGTGTTGGGGTTTGGAAGAGTGGGATTTAAGTGTGGTGGATAAAAGAACACAATAAATAGCCAAAGTTTGGCTACACAAACCTGTACAAAGACAACGAAAGTTCTCGCATGTTTTGGGACATACATCGGAAAATAATTCAAAGACAACTCTTCCAGCTGAAAAAGAAGGTAATTGGTTTTAATTTAACTACAATTTAAAATACTAGTGTAAAAATGTTAATTAGAAACATTAATATTCTTACCAGGTTGATTATTAATGGCAATGTCAAAAAAACATCGAGGACGCTGGACCTTTATTCCCATGGTTCCAACACTTCAATCTGTGAATGTATACGAAATGATTTTAGGCAAGCCAACTAAAATGGCAAAGGTTTTTTTGTTAATATGTAAATGTCAGTTCTACTGCACATAAACTACAAATGTTGTTTGAATTTATTATGCATTTGTTTCCATGAGGTAACTCATGATTTTTGGAGATTGGATTGTGCTTTGAGGAAGATGGACGGACTGTAAGGATGGAAGCATAATAATTGTGGGCAGGAGTTACACTATTAATCCCATTTAGTAATGTGCTCCTGAGAGCAGTCATCATGTAATACATTTCTATTTTACCAACCAAAACCAGACTGCCATCTCACATAGAAAACTGTATTAAGTCTGTATGACTAGAGAACAGAACATGCACATTACCTTTAAGTTGGGGGAAACAAACAAAAACAAAAAACCACTAAGGACAACTGAGCCAATCCCTTTGCTCCTAGGAAACAAAAAAAACGAGAGCTCTGATTAAAATGTGATTTCAATAAGATTAAAATTAAATTAAAATATTATGGAAAATATTCAAGTTTCAAACAAAACCAAAAATAAATCATCTATGAAGAAATGGAAGAGTCTTTTGTTTCTGGGGCAAACACTATGTACCTCTGTGTGTATCTCTGGCTAATTTTTTGTACTCAGGCTGGCCTAAAATTTGTGGCAATCATCCAGCCTCAGCTGGGATGACAAGTGTGTATCAATCACTACACCTGACCTTAAAGAGGAGTACTTTAATACTAATATAAGGTAGATAGAATTCTGATAAAAAGCACATTAAGTTTTACATATGGTCATGAGCAACAGTCTATGACAGGTACATACTAATGTGTGAAGTACTATGTAGGTAGTTTTATCTGTATAGTAGGTACCTTTTACTTAACATTCTTTTTGTTAACCCTTTATTTTAAGGACTTAAAATGTCCACTTATGCCAGGCTTGGTGGCACATAACTTTAATCCCAGCACTTGGGAGGCAGAGGCAGGAGGATTTCTGTGACTTCAAGGCCAGACTGGTCTACAGAGTGAGTTCCAGAATAGCCAGAGGTACACAAAGAAACCTTGTCTTAAAAGACCAAAAAAAAAAAAAAAAATCCAATTATAAATTTTGGTAGGGAATGATACAGTAAATCAAAGAGCCAATGAAACAAAGTCGGTAAGTATTAAATAACAGCCAAACTAACAAACTACAAGAATGACCATTTCATTTGCTCAGAAGAGAAATACACATGCTTTTATTTAAATTATCACACTTAAATTACTAAGGTACCATAGCAAACAACCTGTGATATGTTGGGGTAAGGAACACACTGAGAGGTTTACATTCTTCACTCTGAAAAGATTCTTTCTTTTTTTTTTGATGCTGGGTACATTCAACCTAGGGCCTCAGATCAGACAGTACTTGTTACAGTTCACATGAAAGTCAATGGCCTGATTCTGCAGAGACAGAATGGGAAAATCCTTATTTCCTGCTGCACAATTAAGCTGAGATGTGCTTGGCCAGAAGGCTGAAGAGATGCTCCAATGATATAGAGATATTTGAAACTGTCCAGGCAGCAAACTGTCATTTTTCTTTTTTGGAACCTGCTTGCCTGCACTTTCTACTTACTCAATCTTTTCTTAAGTCTTGGGTGGGGTTGAAGACATAATAGATAAAAAAATTTCAATTGAGCATAAGTTGTTTAGCATTTAAAAGGATATTTTAAAATCTAGACTCACCAAGATAGATGATTTTTTTTCTTCAAGATTGCCTGATACAAATAGGTTAAACATTATGTATGTAACTTTCATATATGGTTTTCCTGATTGTTTCATATTGGTTCTTACTGTATATAGTTTAAAAATAACCTCTTTACTAGACAAAAAGGGGGGAGTTGTTGGGGTAACATGAAAGCTGTTCGCATTTGTTGCTAATTACTGGCCCCTGGATCTGGTTCCTGCCCAGACAAGGACATTGTCACATATGTTTTTGTTGTATGAACCTTGCTCTACCTAATTTAAAGTTGATTGGTTAAATAAAATGCTGGAGCCTTAACCCCCCCCCCAAAAGAAAAAAAATGCTGGAGCCTGGATTGAGTAGGAGAGAGGCAGGCGGGGAAAAAAGGCTGGCGTGCTTCTGGGGCAAAGAGAGGATAATGGGAAGAACAAGCCAGGAGGAAGGAGGAGACACATCATGGGTTAGATAGAAGAACTGTATCTCCACGTGGTCTGGAACATCAGCATAGCATGGAGACTGACAGCCCAAGGGCACGTATGTATATGATATGGGGTTTTATTTGGGGAATTATAAGATTGTTTAGACGGGCTAAGATTACACAATACAGGCCAAGGCTTGTTAATACCCATCAGGTATCTCAGTGTGATCATTTATAATGGTGGGTTAAGGATTAACACCGCTGGCCAATTAACTGTAATATAAATACTGGTAATAATTTAATTATTACTACAACTTGTGTCCTAGCACTGAATTATAGTCTTGTACACCTCAGCTAAAAATTTTAATTGAGACAACTATAGATTCACATTCAGTTACATAAAATAACTGAAGGATGGGCATGGTGGTGTACCCCTTTTAGTCCAAACATAGAGAGACTAAAGTCAGGGTAACATAAAGATATTCTGTCTTAAAACACACTAACACACACACACCCCAAAAACTGCCATGCCCATGCCTTTAATCCCAGCACTTGGGAAGAAAGTGGATCTCTGTGAGTTTGAGGCAATCCCAGTCTATCTACATAGAGAACTGCAAGACACCCAGAGCTACATAACAGAGACTCTGCCTCAAAATAAAACAAAACAACCGAAGGAATAACAGTGACACAAAAGACAGCCATACATTGAATCTCTAAAGACACTGAATAGGATCAGCCAGATGGCGCAGCGGTTAGAGCACTTAGCCACTCTTCAAGAGTCTTCAAAGTCTGAGTCCCAGCACCACACGGTGGCTCACAGCCACCTGGAACTCCAGTTCCAGGGACCTAATGCCCTCTTGTGACCTTTACAGACACTATGCACACATGATGAACTCACATACATGTAGACAAAACATCCACAAACATAAAATAATTTTCAAAATAAGTAAAATTACTAAGATGCTATTACTAATCATTGAGAGACATAACAATTGGTACTCAAATAGGATATATTTCCTCTATATTTATGACTCTCAAATATTACTTAATATCTAAAATCAGAAGCAGTTAAGACAAACATCTAATCAATTTCTGATTTTTTTCAGGAAAACGGAGACACTGAGATTACAGTACTAAGATATAGAAAATTTTATTCAAAGAAAAATTAAGCCCATAAATTTTCAAGAAAACAGTCATCCATTCCAGTGTTCTCAGCATTCCAGAGTCTTTAAAACCAGCCTGGGCTATGTAACAAGACCCATTTCCCAGGAGGGAAAACATGAGTCACTAATTGTCTCAGAATATAACCAAATCTTTTGGGATTAATTAATTACCTGTGATTATTTGTTTGCTACAAATTCATTTAGCCTGAGTTATAGTTAGTATCATAAAACCCAGATTTGAATTTTTCTGAAAAATAATCATCATACCTGGCACAGTGCCCTATTTTTGTACAGCAATCAGCATATACTGTTCTCATTATATAAAATGCATGTTTTAGTATGACCTTGTTTCCATTATTGCTTATGAACTATAACCATTTATCACCAATTTATGTTATAAACTCACTTCACCTACCTGACTTCCTCAGAAATTTGGGGTCATACTGAATCTATTTATAATTAATATTATAATTTATAAATAAATCTATGAATTTATTCAACTTTTTCATATTAGAAATACTTTTTTTTTTGAGACAGGGTCTCCCAATGTACTTCAGGCTGAACTTCAATTTTCAATCCTCCTGCTCCCCCCTCCGGAGTACCATGATTACAAGAGTGCACCATGATGTTTGGTAAGAAAATACATTTTTAAAGATTTTTTTTTTCGAGACAGGGTTTCTCTATATAACAGCTCCGGCTGTCCTGGAACTCAATTGGTAGACTAGGCTGGCCTTGAACTCACAGAGATTCGCCTGCCTCTGCCTCCCAAGTGCTGGGATTAAAGGTGTACACCATAATGCCCAGCTGAAAATACTTTTTTTTAAAAGATATATTTATTATGTATACAATGTTCTGCCTGCATGTATACCTACAGGCCAGAAGAGGGCACCAGATCTCTTTATAAATGGTTATGAGCCACCATGTGGTTGCTGGTAATTAATTGAACTCAGAACCTCTGGAAGAGCAGTCAGTGCTCTTAACCTCTGAGCCGTCTCTCCAGTCCCCCAAAATACTTTTAAAATAAGAAATAAAGTAAATACACACACAAAAAAACCCTAGTTATACAAATATATGTAAAGCCCTAACAACTTTTTACCATTTGTATTACATTCTACTTTCTTTTTTTTTTTTTGGTTTTTCGAGACAGGGTTTCTATGTGTAACAGCTCTGGCTGTCCTAGACTCACTTTGTAGACCAGGTTGGCCTCGAACTCACACAGATCCGCCTGCCTCTGCCTCCCAAGTGCTGGGATTAAAGGCGTGCGCCACCACCGCCCGGCTCTACATTCTACTTTCTATGCAAATGTTTTAAATGTTTATTAATCACTTTGCATGTCAACAATAAATAACATTTATAAACATAGAATGCTAAACTTTTTCAAATATATTTCAGAAACATCAGTGAGTGGTCACAAGTTCATATTGCAGTTTCATATGTAAAATGATTTGGATATTCATCCCAATGGTTCTTTAAGGTGTAGGGGGTAACTTGAAGAAATAAATGTTATGTAACCTGAGCTGGCATCTAACTTACTATGTCACTTGAGAATGACATTAAACTCTTGATCCTCTTGCTCTACTTCCTAACTACTAGAGTGACAAGTGTGTACCAAAACACTCAGGACTTTTGTGTTTTCTATTATAACCTGTGCTGTTTTCTCACCTATATGTATGCTTCTCACATGAGGTATTGTTATTATTAACTCTCCCAGAGTCCACCAGTAATCATCCTACCAATCCGTACCACTAATGAAATTGAACACTTAGGGTTAGAGAGATGGCTCAGCGGTTAAGAGCACTGGCTGCTCTTCCAGAGGTCCTGAGTTCAATTATCAGCAACCACATGGTGGCTCACAACCATCCATAATGAAATCTGGGGCCCTCCTCTGGCCTGCAGGCATACCTGCAGACAGAATACTGTATACATAATAAATAAATCTTTAAAAAAAAATTGAACCCATTCCCTGCAAATTCCTATTAAAGTGCTTTGCTGCTGTTTTGTTTTCCCACTTCTTTCCTTTTTGGTTTCACTTCTTCAGCTCAAGAACTTCCAAACAAGAAAGATTAACATGTTCTTACCAGCTAGGCTTATTTTTTTTTAATTTAGTATTTTTTGTTGATGTTGTTTTAAGAGAAGGGTCTTTGTATGCAGTCTTGGCTGCCCTGAAAATTGGGCTGGCCTAGAACACAGATTCACATGCCTTTGCTGGATTAAAGAAAAGCAATTAACACACCCAGCATCTCATAGGTTTGATGACAACCATTTTCATATAGGACTCAGGTAAGTTAAATTAATTAAAACTATACTAGATCTTTCTTTTTTTTTCTCAAGACAGGGTTTCTCTGTATAGCCCTGGCTGTCCTGGACTCACTTTGTAGACCAGGCTGGGCTTGAACTCACAGAGATCCACCTGCCTCTACCTCCTGAATGCTGGGATTAAAGGCGTGCGCCACCATGCCCGGCTATACCATATTTCTTTTCTTTCCTTTTTGGTTATATCATTTTCAAAGACAATTGTGGAAATGCAAACATTCCTTATCACCAATAAAAGGAATTCTAGCATGTTTTGTAAGCCCTTGATTGCATAATACATTATATTTACAACCAGTACACTTAAACTGGTATCTCCTTTCTTTGATATTCTAAAAGAGAAATATGTTAAATACAGTATGATACATGAAAATAAAATGTCATTCACAGAAAAAAATTCTGGATATCATTATAATGATCTAGACATTTTTCTTTTTATTTATTTATTTTGGTTTTTTGAGACAGGATTTCTCTTGCAGTCCTAGCTAACCTGAAACTAACTCTAGACCAGGCTGGCCTTGAACTCAAGAGATTCGCCTGCCTCTCCCTCCCAAGTGCTAGGTTCAAAGGCATGTGACGCTACTGCCCCCCCCATGAAAATTTTCATGTTTTTAAAGTCAAATTTAAAATAACTTTTACTAAATACGTTTCACTAAAAGAAAAAATTGGACAATTTTGACTGTGGCACCTTTAGAAAAGATTTTGTCTTCTTCATCTACTGTTTATAAATAATGGTATTTGTGAAAAATATGTGCAGGGGCTGGTGAGTTGACTCAGCTGTTAAGGGCACTTGTTCTTGCAGAGGACCAGGTTAATTTCCAGCATCCATATGGTGGTTTACAAGTATCCTTAACTCCAGTTCCAGGGGATCTGACATACTCTTCTGACCTCCGAGGGCACCAGGCACACATGTAATACACATATATACATGTAGGCAAAACACTCAATGTACACATAAAATTCTAAAAAAGAAAAATACGTGCATATAAACATTAAGGCAATATTCTAATGCTGATTAATGCTACATTGGTAAACAGTTTTCAGAAACATAACATCTAACGAGTCACATTATTTTGCGTTTTCTACATTACTTTGAAATTTTTATTACATTTATTTATTTAGTGGGGGGGAGAGCACATCCCATGCAATGTGTGTGGGTCAGAATCCAACTTAAGAGGAATTGGTTTTCTCCTTCCTATGTGGGTTCTAGGGATAGAATTCAGTCCTCAAACTTGGTGGTAAGCACTTTCACCTGCAAAGCCATTTTTCAACCTTCTCTATTCTGAGATTACCCCCAAGAAGGACTGACTAAGCTTTGAATACAAAGAAAAGGGTACCTTTGTCACATTTGGTTAAACTTTTTTGATAATTCCGTACGAGTATTATATTCATATCATTTCTACCCCTCCCTCTCCTGTGTATTCCCAAATTCCTCTCAAATTCATGACCTCTGTATTATTCTTATACACACACAACCTATTGGGTCCATTTAGTGTTGCTCATATATGTATGTGTTTTAGGATGATTTGGGATTAAATAATCTACCAGGGAGCTCATCTCTGAAGAAAACTTATTCTCCCCTTCTCAGCAATCATCAATTGCCAACAACTATTCATCTAGCGTTAGTCTTCTGAAATTCCCCCATCCATGTGGATTTGTTAACTAATGTTGTTATGCAGGTCCTGTTTAGACAACCATACTGGAGATTTTTTGCATTCATCTTCCCTGTCAGGTCTAGAAAACATTATCTTGAAGTTTAGATATTAATTGTCCCCCAAAGGCCATATATTAAAATTTTGGTTGCCAGCCTTTGGCACTATTGGGAGATGGTGGATCTTTTTTTTTTTTTTTTTTTTTTTGGTTTTTCGAGACAGGGTTTCTCTGAATATCTCTGGCTGTGGCTGTCCTGGACTCGCTTTGTAGACCAGGCTGGCCTCAAGATGGTGGATCTTTTAGGAGACAGGGACTAATGGAATGAGGTGAGTTCTTGAAGGTAGTATTGGGACAGCCCCCTCCCTCTATCCTCCACTTCCTGAACACCACAAGACATTCTACTCTATCTACATTTGCTCGCCACTATGTAATGCCTTGTCACAGGCCCAAAGGCAATAGGCCAATCATAGACTGAAACCTCCAAAACTGGGCAAAAATATATCCCTCCCTTAACCAAAAATTACCTGCAAGGGAAGAACTTTAATATTCAAACTAGCTTCTTTAGCTCACTCTTAAAGTATTCACATGGATCAAGTAAAAAAGAAATATGAATTCAAAACATTTACATACACTTACAAATGCACACACTACTGATGAATTAAGTAAAACAAGCCAACATTTTGAGTTGTCAGGAAAGACACCTATGCTCTTCCAAACAGTACCTTTTTCTTTAATGTTTTTAATATACACAAACCACTGGGCTGGTGGAAAAAACAACACTTAACAGGCATTTTGAAAATTTAGAGGTTAGTTTGTGGCCCAGTGATTGAGCACATGCCTCACAGTTATGAGGTCTTGGATCCATATGCACAAACACAAGTGGAGAACAAGGGCTAGGAATACAGATCAGTGGTAGAGTACTTGCCCTAAGAATGTCACCAACCTAAAACAAATCAGAAAAATTTCCCTATCAGTAGAACAAAGTTCCAATTATAGCAGTTTTCTCTGAATATTTAAAGTACTGCTGCCTGCAAATCTCAAGGTCCAAATTTTGGCCTGTAGAAATAAAAATGCAGTTTTTGTGAAAAAAACATATACACACCAACCCACCTAGGGTTGAGCGAGCACAACAGCTCAATCAATTCAATGAAGCTTAAAGAAACTGCTAAGCAATTAACTTGTTTTAAACAAAGAGGAATGTAAACTCTTACATGAATAATTACACCCTGCATTATTGAAATTGAAGAGTGGGGTCACTCAGTCCCTAAGAAAGTGTTTTCATTTGTCTGAGATAAGAGTCTCATCAAATTGTTCAGGCTGGCCTTGATCAGTGACCCTTTCTCCTCAGCCTCTGTGACACCATATCAGTAGTTACACTTTTAGGGATGTCAAAAATAAAAAATAAAATAAAATAAAGAAGTAGCCATTCTAAGTATCTGTACAATTTTGGGGCTTTATGGCAATCTTTTAAAATTTATAAAACGTTTGCTTGCACCTCCCAGCAACTGTTAGAAAATAGCAATTACTAGTCATTCTTTACAATGGACACAAACATGTATTTTTATCCTTTCTAGTTTTGGCTTCTAAAAGCTAATATGGAGCCTCCAAATTCCCAAAACATTCTATTATTTCTTACATATATTGGTGATCAAAACCAAACAAACAAACAAAAAAAGATTCTTGTAATTCATGGAATGTGTGCTAAGAAATCAAACTGGGTGCCCAAGGTGGTGCTTCTTTTGAAGTTTTCCCAGAACGATTAGACACCTTTGCCTGCTAAAGCTGACTTTGTTCGACATCAGAGTAAATACGGAACAAATCAGTCCGTTTCTCCTAAAGGGGAACGGGGCTCAGAAACCCCCGTTTCCTAAACAGAATCCTCCCCTCCAAAGGCCCAGCCGCTTCCAGTTGCTCAGAAACCCGGGGAAACTTCTAGAGAGCTAAGGCTAAGAAGTCGCACGTGAGTTTCAGGAGAACACTTAACATCAAGGGCCCGTGTCACTTAGGCACGCACGACAGCCGCTGTCCTACCAGAGGAAAAAGGTCGGAGGAGGAGAGCGCCCTGTCGATTTCACTCCGGGTGACTCTGGCTCTGCGCCCGTCCCTCCCCAACCCTAACCTGACAGGCCATCGCGCTGCGCCTCCCCCTTCCCCAACCAAACGTTCCACCTACCAAGCAGCAGCGCCCGGTCTCACGGCTTGGAAGCAATCCAAAACGGACCTAGGTCCCGGGAGCCGAGGCCGCTGTCGCTGCCGCCATATTACATACAGCCCGTGCGGCAAAATGCGTCAGGGAGGAGGTGTGCGCCGAGCACGGAGGGCGGGGGCTGGGAAGGAAGAGCGGCTTCCTGCGCCCCGGGGCTCGGCTGCAAGCCGCCAGGCCACCACGGTGCCACAGGCCGCGCCGCGGCCGCCGGGGCCACCCCCCGGCGCCCGAGCAGCCCACAGACCACGACAGAAAGACGGTTATCTCGGCGCAGCTACCCGCCGCGGCTCCGCCCCTCGCCCGGGGCCCTTCCCGCCCTCGTACCGGGGGGGCGGGGAGGACAGCAGCAAAGGATGCCACGCCGACCGAGGCCTTCGCGCCCCTCACCTGCACCGCCACGGACCTCTCTTCTCCGGGCCCAGTCCCGTAAAGCGCTTCAAATCTACCGCCGTCAGGAAAGGCGCTAAAGCCCACTAACCGCCTCCCTCCCCCACAGCCCAGTCCAGGCGTGGAGGGGAAAGCGTCGCGCCGGAAGTGCGTCAGGGACGGGTTGACGACGTCTCCCGGCGTTCCCTGACTTACGTCAGCATCTTCTCCTTGGGGGGAGGGGGTAATCTCTCTGCCCTTTTGAATACGTCCCTGACAGGCCGCTTCATGTTTTCTGCGAGTTGATTGGATACGTGTGTATCCGTCAGAATGTCACCGCGCTCTCGAAATGAAGCACTTCACTTTATAAACATTGGCATGCTCTGTCAAGGAATTTAGAGAGACGTTCTGCCTCCAAGGAACTTCCAATTTTCACCTTCAGCAAACGCTCAAAAACTAGTAACAAAAATTGGCTGCTTTCCGGGCGTGCTAGCGCACGCCTTTAATCCCAGTACTCAGAGATTTATATTTTCTAGAGACAAGGTATTACTATACAGCCTTGGCCGGTCTGAAACTCTCTATGTAGATTAAGCTGACTTAAAACTCATATTCACCTACCCCTGCCTCTAATTCTAAATGCTGAAATTTTAAGCTCCCTTTAATTCCAAATGCTGGGATTAAAAGTGTGCGCCAAAACGCCTGGTCCTACTTTTTATGTGTCGGTGTTTGTACACGTGTGTATATGCACCACCATATGTGTGTGTGGCTGCTTGCAAAGGTCAAAACGTGTCAGATCCTCCTGGAACTGCAGTTAAAAGCAGTTATGAGACACCCAAGATGGGCGCTCTTCAAGAGCAGCAAATACTCTTAATGGCTGAGCTATCTCACCAGTCCTTGGACATGTGATTTAATTCTAGATGATGGAATTGGAGACAAAGTGGCATGCTGGTTTAGGCTTTAAGACATTGCCTCCTATTTTCTACATCTGCCATCTGTAACCCAATGCAACATATTCTAATCATCCAATGAAAAGGACCTAGCAGACAGTAGAATAACATGGTGGAAGGAATTCAGATCCCTGGATAACTACATGGAACAAACCTGCCTATGATCAGATCCATTCACCTAACATCTTATTTTGTAAGAGAAATATATCCTTTAAAGCCATATGGGGGGGGGGGGAGGAATTCCAGTGGAAAAATTAAGTCTAGGATGTCAGGCATGGTGGCACATGCCTTTAATCCCAGCACTTGGGAGGCAGAGGCAAGCAGAACCCTGAGTTTGAGGCCAGCCTGGTCTACAGAGTGAGTTCCAGCCAGAGCAGCCAAGCCTACACGAGAAGAGTCTAGGTTACATATCCCATTGCAAGATAAGAAGGTAATTATTCACTTCATTTTATCCCATAACTGGGGAAGATGATGAAGGTCAACTTACTGTGAGTAGCAAGTTCCAGGCCACTCTGGGCTACAAACAACACACACACAAACACACACACACACACACACACACACACACACACACACACACACACA
>CAJQZJ010033126.1:7079313-7143165 GCA_907164525.1 Lophiomys imhausi | reverse complement strand
ACACACACACACACACACACACACACACACACACACACACACACACAGAGAGAGAGAGAGAGAGAGAGAGAGAGAGAGAGAGAGAGAGAGAGAGATGTGCGCACGTGAAAAGAGAAGTAAGTGTTGTAGCAGGTTGTGGCAGCACTTGACTACTATAATCCCACCCCTAGGGAGTCTGAGGCAGGAGGATCACTAAGTTTAAGGTCACCCTTGTCTACATAGCAAATTCTATGTCAGTCAAAACTACATAACAAGACCTTGTTAGAGGCATTAAGTGGTTGCTTCACTTCTAATGCCTTGGTTTATTTGAGGCAAGATTTTATAGTTTAACATATATTCTGAAATTATAAATATAGATTGAATTTTGGGGAGGGTTTCAGGATGGGGTTTCTCAGTGTAGCTCTGGCTGTCCTGGAACTTGGAATATAGACCAGCCTGGTCTACATTGAACTCATAGAGCTGCCACAACCTGCTACACTTCTCTTTTCGCGTGCATGCATGTGTGTGTGTGTGTGTGTGTGTGTGTTTTGTTTGTAGCCCATACTGGTCTGGAACTTGCTATTCAGACAAGTTGACCTTCATTATCTTCCCCAGACTTTGAATTCACAGAGATCCGCTTGCCTCTGCCTCCCAAGTACTGGGACTAAAGGTGTGCACTGCTGCTGCCACCTCCATCAGTGCTGCCCCCACAAACCCAACCAACAATTAACACATTTTTTTGTTGTTGTTTTTTGAGACAGGGTTTCTCTGTATAACAGCCCTGGCTGTCCTGGACTTACTTTTGTAGACCAGGATGGCCTCAAACTCACAGAGATCTGCCTGTCTCTGCCTCCCAAGTACTGGGATTAAAGGCGTGTGCCACCACCACCTGGCCGAATTAACACATTTTTAACTAAGCATAAAGATGTGATCTCTACTAGATTAAGAAAGAGCAAAAGCAGTGTCAGGATTCCAGAAGCATCTTCCATATCCTTTCCTACTAATTCTATCACCTTACCCCCTGTTGTGTGGCGGAACATTTCCTGGGGGAGATGCAATACACATGTCTACTCACCCCAGATAGGTAACCCATGATGACCAAAGTACAGATAGCACCAAAATCCAACTTGGAGAACCATTGAGTTTAATTGGGGTTACTTACAGGAACAGACATTACTCAGAGACAGCTGCGTCACCAAAGCCCACCCCCAGCATGGTGACAGCTTACAAAGCTCGGAACTTGGAGCACACTGCACAGTCTGCAGGCAGCTCAACAGGCTGGACAGTGTCCTTCTCAGGTGCCCCAGTAGGTCTAAACCTCTTCCAGGCAGCTTCGCTGGTTTCTGCATCTTCAAAGATAGGCAGCTGGTCTGGCCTGGGAGCTGCTTGACTGAGTCTTCTTTGCATCCCAGCTTTCCTCTCTGTGAGGGAATCTCAGCTTTTATTGCTTACTCTGGCAGCTAGTGGCCTAGTGAATCTGATCAGTTTCGGGGACTTCCTGAAGCTATTTTGAATTATTTTCTTGCTTAAGGAACTTCTTTGCAGGATGGAATGTTTGAGTCTTGGAAGAAACTGTTACACAACACCCCTAACTCTACAAAAGATAACCTCAGTTCATCATTCTAGCAGTATAGAGTAGTTCCACCAATTTTTGAGCCTGTACACCTTCTGTATAAGAATGCATCTACTTTGCACATATATTGGAAATATCATTGATAGGTCTTAGGGTAATGCCCAAATTCTGCTTTGGTAGCTATTGTGAAAAGAGTTTTTGCAAATGATTACGTCAGTTTTTACCCTTATTATGCATGTCTTTTGATGACAGTATTAGTAGTGAGAGTCCTTACTTACAAATAACCAAAACTTATCTTGAACAGCCTTAGGTAAGTAAAAAAGGGAAATTTTAGATAGGCATGGTAGCCTCTACCTATCATTTGACACTGGTAGGGTCAAAGAGGAGAACTGCAAGTTTACTGCCAGTCTGAACTACACAGCAAGACCCTGTCTCAGAAAAGGAAGGGGTTGTTGTTCAAGAAGCTGAAGGTACTGCACATTGTAGTGGCTTGAAAATATTCCACGGAATCAGCAGGCTACGATGGTGCTGCACACCATTAATCCCAGCACTGGAGAGGCAGAGGCAGTTGGTTCTCTCCTAGTTGGAGGCCAGCCTGGTCAACAGCCCGGTCTACATCTGGGGCCTGTGCCTGGTGCAGAGACAGGTAAGTGGAGCTAGGATTCTCAGACATTTGCGGGGAGGAACATTTAGAGCAGTAGCCAGGAGGGAAGAGGAGGAGGAAGCATGTGGAATAGGAGGAAGGCCACATGCCATGAGTTTGATGGAAGAACATAACTCCACGTGACCTGGAACATCAGCATAACATGAAGATTAACAGCCTAAGGGGACGTGTGTATATATTGGGGTTTTATTTGGGGAAATAGAATTGCTCAGTCACAGGTTAAGGCTGACTAAATTCCATCAGGTGTCTGTGTGTATTTATTTATAACAGATGGTTAGGGATTTATGTCGCCACCTGATAACTTTATATTTCTACTGATAACTATTAATTTAATTCTACATTCAGTACAGTTTTTTTTTTTTTGAGACAGGGTCTCGTATAACCCAGACACCTCAAACTCACTATGTAGACAAGGATAAGTTTGAATGCCTGGTTCTTCTCTTCTACCTCCCAAACACTAGGTTTACAGGTACACATCACTACACCTGGTCCCTTCAAGGTCTTGATGTTTTGGTTTGATTTTTGTAGTACTAGGAATTTAACCCAGGGTGTCGTATGTGTTAGAGAAATGCTCTAATATTGGACTACATCCCCAGCATTCCACAGATGTTTAAAATCTAACAACTCTTTAATCCCTCCCAATCCCATTTATTCTAAGGTATCAGTTCTTGTAAGTACTACTATTAAAATCAGTTTTTATCTTTGTTGGCTACAGAGAACTATGTATAACGTAGAAGATTGAAGTAAGGGAGAGTGTTGTATAGTTATTTCATCTGGATGGAAATGTCCCATCCTGGAAGGAAATGAGGATGAGACTCACAAAACTCACAAGCAAATTTGAAGAACTCAGGAGCTAGAGAGATAGCTCAGCAATTTGGAGCTCTTGCCATGCAACCATGAGGTGCAGAGTTCAGATCATTGTACTCACATAGCAAAAGAAGCGTTCCTGTGCAAGCCTGTAAGCCCAGTTCTGAGAAGAGGGTAGGTACAGGAAGGTCCTCACTGGCTTCCAGCTCAGCTGAGTAAATCCAAGTTCCCAATTCTGGGTGAAAACCTGCCTCAATATGACTGATGAAGAGTGATGGAAGAGGACACTGTACATGCATCTGGATACACATGTGCTTGACCACACACACAAACATAGACACATACAGATGTGGATATTTTAAAAAGAGGACACTGTACATGCATCTGGATACACATGTGCTCAAGCCACACACATAGATGTAGACATTCACAAATAGATGTGCATACTTTAAAAAATTGCAAGAACTAGGCTGGGCCTGGTAGTGCACGCCTTAAATCCCAACAATTAGGAGGTACAGGCAGAGGCAGGCAGATTTCTGTGAGTTCGAGGCTAGCCTGGTCTACAGAACAAGTCCAGGACAGCCCAGGCTATTACACAGAGAAACTCTGTAAACAAAACAAAATAGAAAACAAACAAACAAAGCAGGAATTGCCAGATGTGGTTGTGCACACCTTTAGTCCTAGCACTCAGGAGACAGAGGCAGGCAGATCTCTGTGAGTTTGAGGCCAGCCTGGTCTACAGGATGAGTTCCAGGATAGGGAGGGCTACACAGAGAAACCCTGTCTTGGGGGAAAAAAGGAAGAATTGGTGAGAAAGTTATAAAACTCTCAGGACCCCTCTCTAGGTTAGAAGAGCTAAACAGATGAGCTGCTGATGGAGAGGGGACTGTTTGATGAGCTGCCTTGAAGCAGCTTTTGTAAGTTGTCACCCAGGCTCAGGGAGGTGTTTGAAGATGTAGCTGCTTGGAAGTCACTCCTTATCCTGTAAGTAACTCCTCACTCATGTTTGTAGAAGTAATCCCAGTAAATTCATGGGTTCACTAAAATAGGCTTGAGTGAAATTGTTCCTTTGGTCTGTCATCAGTGTCCTCATTGAAGTGAATAGACTTTGTTCATGTCTCCCCAGGAAAGGAACACAAAGCTCTAGGAGCCCAAACAGGGTTTGAAAGAATCAAAGATGCATTTTAGAGGAGCAGTTGCATGGTCCCTGCTCTGGATGATAAGACAAGCAGCTGAGGTTGAGACCTCTGAAGATGGTGCATGCTTGTGGGGACTTTCAGAGTGGCTCTCTCATGTGATGTGCTGTGCCTCCCTGATGAATGGTGTTTACCATAGACTGTGTGATTTGTGCTGGTTGGTTTTTTGTCGATTTGACACAAGTCTAGAGTTATCTGGGAAGAGAAACCTCAGTTGAAAAAAAATGCCTCTCTCAGATTCCCTGTATATAAGTCTGTAGGTCATTTGTAACCCAACTTTTAAAATTATTCAGCTATTATTTATTAGTAACTATATTCACTTATAACAAATATAAACACTTAACTACTAACCCTATAACTCTATGAATGACTTCAACCCCTATGACCTAACCAAAACCTAACTATTACAACTATTTTCATAACCTTTTAGAAGGATACAGTCTCTGGGGCAGGTCCTCAGTCGTCAGGAACTGGAGTAGACCCTTTAATGCACTTAGCAGTCTTCTGGAATAACTCAGACATAGATCCGTCAGGGTAAATTGGCTATGGCGGTTTTACCTTAAATAAGGCTTGAGGCTTTCTTCTCTCTGGGAGACCTCAGCTGTCTGTAGGCCAACTTATTTCCTTTGTATCAGCAACTCTGCCGTTCTGCCTCAGTCTTTAACGCTGGCCACAGTTTTGATCAGGCCACTGTTCAGACAGGTCAAACCCCTCTAGGCAAAAGCTGAGCCACAGGGTTTAGTCCTTGGCCTTTTGCTGTCTTGCTGAGGCTTTCTCTGCTCACCAGTTTCTTTCTGCCTGAGAGAGATCTGGCCATCAGTCCACCAGCACTTTCTCCATCAGAGGATACAAACTACTCGTTGTCCTTTCTAGCGTGAGGACTTGCTAGCATGGGGCCCCCTTGGCTCCATCCACTTGTCCTTAAATAGGATCTCTCCTTGTTCCACCTGCTTCAGCTTAATTTGGGCTCTGCCCACTTAGCAGCTGAAAACAATGCCAGGTCATAAAGTCTTTCCTTGTTTCACCTGGCTTCAACCTTGTTTTTAGTCCATAGGCTCCCCTTGTTTCATGTGACTTTCTCGTGACTTCATCCTTGTTTTTAGTCCACAAGCTGATAAACTAATTGATTACAGCCAAGTTGATCTTCATGCCCCGGATTAATAGACTGTATCAGAAACCCCTAGATATTTACTAAATCTAATTTATATTAATCTAACTCCCTACAGTCATTTTTTTCTTTTTGGTTAATTATCGATAAAGAAGAGAATAGCTCATCGTGAGTGATGTCACTCTTGGAAAGATGTTCCTAGGCTGTATGAGTCATAAGAATCATTTTCCATGGCCTCTGTTTTCACTCCTGCCTCCAGGTCCTTGCCCTTACTTCCCTGATGATAGAATATGACTTGAGAGTTGTAAGATGGAACAAATCCCTCCCCAATCTGAGTTGCTTCTTATTATCACATCAATAGCAACTCTGACTAACCCAGGGATGCCCCCAAACAGCTGGGAGATTAAAAATATAATGCAGTCTTCAATAGTAACACATACAGAACCTGACAGCAAGGTTATGGAGGCATGGAGTAGCTTCTGCTGTGGGTAATATGACATGCATCTGAGGCTGAGTTGGTTGTCCAGAAAGAAGTTGCACATCTAAAGGAGGAATAACCACAGAAAAAAAGACACTCGCCGGGCGTTGGTGGCGCAAGCCTTTAATCCCAGCACTCGGGAGGCAGAGGCAGGTGGATCTCTGTGAGTTCAAGGCCAGCCTGGTCTACAAAGTGAGTCCAGGACAGCCAGGCTGTTACACAGAGAAACCCTGTCTCGAAAAACCAAAAAAAAAAAAAGAAAGAAAAAAAGACACTCGAGTGCTCTTCTCCACCTTAGAACCTGATTTGGCAAGGAGAGAATGAGATGGAGGTGATGGATTTGGTGCCTTGCAGTTCTTACAGCGTGAGAATGAAGAAAAAGACAGTAAGAACTAGATCTGTTCTAAGGAGCCCTCCCTAGGAACCAATGTGGAACCCATGGAAGAACCAGATGGAAAGGAGGTAGACAAGACAACAAATACCTGAAGTCTGACCTTTAACACAAAGGGAGGCCAAATCCATGATTCAACATGTAACCTGGAACCTTAAAGATGGCCAAATAGAGGAAACTATTAATATCAGACCACACTCTGCCTCTGAACTTCTTGAATTGAGGAAGACTTTCAAAGAAGAAATGAAAGAGCCCTCTACAACCTGGCAGTGGGGCTGTGTGACATCAGGAAAGGCAGGGTCAGTCTGAGGCCTGTGAAAGTGGAGACACTGAGAAATGTAACCATTCATCCCTTGTTAAAAAAATGGCTAATTAGCCGGGCGGTGGTGGCACACGCCTTTAATCCCAGCACTTGGGAGGCAGAGGCAGGCGGATCTCTGTGAGTTCGAGGCCAGCCTGGTCTACAAAGTGAGTCCAGGACAGCCAGAGCTGTTAAACAGAGAAACCCTGTCTCGAAAAACCAAAAAAAATGGCTAATTAAACTATTTACTCAGTATTTATATTATATTTAATTGGTTGGCGGTGTTAATCCTTAACCCGCCACTATAAATAAATACACACAGATACCAAGTGGATTTTAATAAGCCTAGGCCTGAATTGTGCAATCCCAGCCCATCTAAACTAGCTCATAATTCTATTATCCAAATATGACCCCATATATACATACGTCCCTTTAGACTATTATTCTCCACACTAAGATGATGTTCCAGGCCATGTGGAAGGACCTTCTTTAATCTACCCCATGCTCCTTGCCTGCTCCTGGCTTCTCTCTGGCAACCTTCTTCTTCCCAAGATGTTCTCTGTCTCTCAAAAAGCCCTCCTCGTACCTTAGTCCCATCTATCTCTGTCTTTGCCCAATCTCCAGGCCTCAGCATTTATTTAGACAAACAGAGACAAAGTAAGTATCATACAGCAAGCAGGACCAATCAACATTTAGAATGCTTAACACTACCCCATCAATCCCTCCTTGGGACACAGGCTGTATAACTTGAAGCCATACAAGAGAAATTAGTTCTTGATAGGCTGACTCATAGGAACCACTGGGGACAGTTGTCCTTGGCAGGGTTACCACAAACACCAGGGACTAAAAGGCAACAGAGAAGGCTGGAGATGCTAAGGAGAGAGAGCCTGATAGAGCATTTGATGTGCAGTTCACCAGGCTATATGGTCTCTGTTCACATAAGAGCTGAAAAATAATTCAGCAAGAACCTCAGGAATTGTATGAGACTTCTTGCCAAGCCCATAGTGGGATATTATCTTTTGAGGTAGGAGAGTAGGTGGCAGATCTGAATGGTTTAGACTAGTATGTATGATGGGCTTATGAAGTGCTAAAGCATTCAGGAGAGGATGAGAGAAGAAAGAGGAGGTAGAAAGCAGCTAGCAGGGCCTGTCTGAGTCACTCAAAAGCAAATGTGGTAAGATTTGGTTTTAGCTGGTGTTCCTAGGGGGAAAAGTGACATGAAGCCAAATTTAGTGCTTATAAGCAAGGGAAGGTTTAAAATGCAAACAGCAGTCAACCGAAAGGACGTAAGAAGGAGTGGGAGACGGGTAAGATGAGTAACATTAAACTTTTAGAGGTAACTAAGTATCCCCATAGAATATGCTGTTTTTATTTATCCCCTGTAGGAAGGTATTCAAGGAGTGGAGACTGCCTGGCTGGGAGCCTTTACAGCAGCCAGGTATAACTGATGGAGAGACAGCATATAGTGCCCAGCCTGGAGCCTATCAGAAGTAGGGATGTGAGGACTGGAGAGATAGCTCAGTAGTTAAGAGCACTTGCTACTCTTCTACAGGACCTGAGTTCGATTCCTAACACCCACATGGCAGCTCATCACCATTTCTAACTCCAGTGCCAGGAGATCTGTCACACTCGTCTGGCTTCTGGAGGTACTGGGTATGCACATGGTTGACAGACATACATTCAGGCAAAACATCCATACACATTGTAGTGGTTTGAATGAAAATGGCTCCCATAGGTTTATATATTTGCATACTTAAGTTGATGAACTGTTTGGAAAGGATTAGGAGGCATTGTTTTGTTGGAGGAAGTGTGTCATTGGGCATGGGCTTTGAGGTTCCAAAAATCCACACCAGTCTCTCTTTCTCTTTCTGACTCTCTGACTCTCTCTCCTCACTGCATGAGGATCAGGATGTATAGCTTTCAGCTACTGCTCCAGAACCATGCCTTCCTGCCTGCTGCCATGCTCCCTGCCGTGAAGATAATGAACTAACCTTCTGAAACTGTAAGCAAACCTCCAACTAACTGCTTTCTTTTATAAGAGTTGCCTTGGTCACAGTGTCTCTTCACATCAGTAGAACAGTAACTAAAACACACATAAAAAAAAAGGTTAAAAAGAAAAGAAGTGGGAATGTGGCTGCAATGTCAAGGATAGTGCTAAGAGCATGTCCCCATTTCCCTCTGGTCCTGAACTGGCCCTGCCAATCTCATTTAGGAGCTGGAGATAAATGGCAACATCTCAGAACAAAGAGACCAAATGGTGTGTGTGTGTGTGTGTGTGTGTGTGTGTGTGTGTGTGTGTGTGTGTGTGTGTGTGTGTGTGTGCACGTGTGCCTGGTGAGGCCAGAAGAGGGCATCAGATCACCTGGATCCAGAGCTATAGGTACTTATGAGCTGCTGGGTGCTGGGAACTGAATTTGGGTCCTCTGCAAAAGTGGTATGTGCTCATAATTGCTGATCCATCTCTCCAGCACCATAAGTACTTATGTTTATGCCTATAGATACTGTTCTTATTTGTTGTGGTCAAGGGAGCTTCTTTTTGCAGTGGGTGGTGGTTACTGAGAAGACTTATAACTGGTCAAGTGCTGAGAATAAGTGACTGTTGCTGAGGCATAGTAATTGAATTCTCAGCCATTAATGGAAGAAAAGAACCACTTTATCCAAAGCTCAGGAAATAGTTCAGAAGACAGGTGGAAAGGATGTAGCTATAGGAAGGGTTGAAGGGTGTGTGGCTATTTCCTCTGGACTAAAATATTATCTTGCACAGGGAAGAGGGCTTAGAAAAATTACAAGAAAGGCACAAGAACTCCCACAAGAGTTATAAAACTTACAAACCATTTCCGTGAGTTACATAAGCAACAAATAGCCCTTTGGTGGAGCTGTCTACAGGTTGTGAGGAACTCCAGTGGTGTGGCTGTCCTGAGTCGTCATCCATGCTGGGGTGAGGGTGAACAGTTTTATGATAGAGCTGCCTTTGAGCCACCTGTGATCCTGCAAAAACCCAAATGAATTCGTTGGCTCACCCATGAGCGTGGATGGATCACCAAAGACAGGTTTGGATAGAGTTGCTTCTATGGCCTGCTGTTGGTGACCAGCTGGGCAGAACTGATGTTTACTCACATCTCACCAGGAAAGATGACACAATAGACAATTGTAGGGCTGGGAATTTATCTCAGTGATAGAACACCAGTGTGTGGGAGGGATTGAATATAGTTTAAAAAGATTTTTTAGCTGGGCGGTGGTGGCACACGCCTTTAATCCCAGCACTTGGGAGGCAGAGGCAGGTAGATCTTTGCGAGTTCGAGGCCAGCCTGGTCTCCAAAGTGAGTCCAGGACAGCCAGGGTTACACAGAGAAACCCTGTCTCGAAAAACAAAAACAACAAAAAAAGATTTTTTATTGATTCTTTGGGAATTTTACATCATGTGCCCCAGTCACACTCAATTCCTAGACCTTCCATGTCCACTCCCCCACCCTTGTGGCCTATTCCCCAAAAATTAAGAATTAAAATTAAAATAAAAAAACAAGTCCAGTTTGTGTTATCTATATACTCACTGGAGCATGGTCAAACTCTTAGTTGCCTGCCTCTTAAATAGAACTGAGTCCTTCCCCTCACACACTCCCTGCCAGAGGCCATCAACTGTGGAAAGCTAACTTCAGCATCCTTATCCTTGTTTTTTTGTTTGTTTTTTTGTTTGTTTGTTTGTTTTTTGAGACAGGGTTTCTCTGTGTAGCCCTGGCTGTCCTGGACTTGGCTTTGTAGACCAGGCTGGCTTCAAACTCAAACACACAGAGATCCACCTGCCACTGCCTCCCAAGTGATGGGATTAAAGGCATGGGCCCCCACACCTGGCCCTTGTTACACTTTTTTGTTTGTTTGTTTGTTTGTTTTTCGAGACAGGGTTTCTCTGTGTAGCCCTAACTGTCCTGGACTTACTTTGTAGACCAGGCTGGCCTTGAACTCACAGAGATCCGCCTGCCTCTGCCTCCCGAGTGCTGGGATTAAAGGCGTGCGCCACCACGCGTGGCTCCCTTGTTACACTTTTTTAAGAGTTCTCTTCGATGGCTTCCTGTTTATGCTGTTACTTTTATTAAAGAGAGTTCAGGCCAGCCTGAACTACAAAGTTATACTCAATCTCAAACATGTGCGTACACGCACATGCACACACCATACCACACACATACATACACACCACACACACAGACACTACACACATACACACACCACACACATACAAACACATACCACACACAACACATATACACACTACACACACATACACACACACACATATTCTTTTTAAATATCCTTTCCTTTCTTCCGTGGAACAACAACAAAAAAATAGAATCATGTCATATGTATTATTTTGAAATTTACTTTTCTTTTCATAAAGATACAGTAACAGACATTTAAAAAATACTAGGACAGGTGATAGTGGCACAGGGCTTTAATTCCAGCACTCAAGAGGTAGAGACAGGCAGATCTCTGAGTTTCGGGCCAGTCTTGTCTACACAGTGAGTTCCAGGACAGACGGGACTACACAGAGAGACCCTGTCTTGAAAAGAAAAGTACTATTTCCTGGTTTAAATGAACTATAATTTATTCAGCCATTTTTCTCTTGGAAATTTCAGGGTTTTCCAGTTTTAATTATTAATTCTCCTCACACAGAAACCCACTTTCTTTTCCCTCTCCATGCCAAAGCCCACTCCCCTACAAGTATGTCTCTCACTATATATTTTTGTTTCATCTTTGTTTTGTGACCTCCAGAGTTTAAGCAGAGCTGCCTATGGGGAATAGGAGTGGAGCTATCCACTGCAGTTATCTGCCTAAAAATACCGATAATACACACAATCAATGTATATACATACATAATTTAAACAAAACTTTCCCATGTGAACTGACAATGATCTCTCCAAGAGCCAAAGAACATCTAACAAAAACCCCAACACCAGACATGAGAAGAACTCTGAGTTGCAGATCAGTGTGGTAATTTGAATGAGAATAGCCCTCATAGACAAGTATATTTGAATACTTGGTCCCCAGTTGGTAGAACTGTTTGAGAAGGGTTAGGATGTATGGCCTTTTTGGAAGAGATGTGTCACTAGAGTTGGGCTTTGAGATTTCAAACGTCTATGCAATTCCTAGTTATCTATCTGCCTCATGTTTGTGTATCAAGATGTAAACTTTAGGCACTGCTCCAGCAACATGTCTGCCTGCCTGGTGCCATGTTCCTCCCCATGATGGTCACGGACTCTAACCCTCTGGAATTGTAAGTTCCCAATAAATTCTTTCTTCTATAAGAAATGCCATGGTCATGGTGTCTCTTCACAGTAGTAGGAAAACAACTAAGACAGTAAGTATTGTCCGAGACATCCCAAACATTATAGGCTATTGCTATTCCACGTGGTTGTCCCCAGAAGTGGAAATTAAGTCCCTATTGTTGAGGACACCAAAAATTTCAGACAAAGGGCTCAGAGGCCTCTGAGCTGGAACTGACCTGAAAGCCTCCAGAGGACTGGCTTTCATGATACCAGAAGGCCCCTTGCCAGCTTCTAAAGGCAAGGAAGGAAGCAACCAAGTCCAAATCAACTATAATGCCTATGAGCCTCAACAATTAGTATGGCCTGATAACCCTAAGGTGTAGTAGTGGTGCCCCTGTCTAGTGCCTGTACAGGTGAGAAGATGGCATCAGATCCCCTGGAATCAGACTTGGCAAGAGGATGTAAGGGGCCACGTGAGTGCTAGGAATTGAACCTTGATCCTTTGGAAAAACAACCAGTGCTTTTAACTGCTGAGCCATCTCTGCAGCACCTGGAACAACTGTTTTGTTTTGTTTTAACATAGATTTACACAACTTATCATAGTATATAATTGCTTTAGTCTTTAAAAAATATATATACTTATTGGACAAAGAATGCTTTTTTTTGTGGAACCACCAATAATTAAATGCGCTTAAGCACCAGGTACAGATAATCAAAGTAATTATTAATTTTTAATCACTTAAAGAGTTAAAACATACACTTTGCACATAAAGAAATCTTTGATGAAAATTTAAAATCATGTATGCATATCTGTATATACCTGTGCCTGGGGTCAGAGGACAACGTGAAGAAGTTGGCTACCTTCTTCCTCCACGTGGGGCCCTGGGATGAAACTCATGTCATCAGGCTTGGCGACAAGCGCCTTTAACTTCTGAACCATCTCGTAGGCCTTCTAGAATCATCAAAAAGAATGTTTTGTAGTGTAATTACAAATATGTCAGTGCTTCAGGAACCGGGAAACACCTTCCCAGTTTTTAAGAACCCCCTCTTCTCACCCCCAACCCGCGTCGCCTCCAAACACTAAGAACGCCTCAGTCTATGAGAAACTACCATTCCCAAAATTCCCTGCGCGCGTATGGCCCGCCCATGCCTCTCGCGGTGCCTTTTGGGACGTGTAGTGTGAGCTTCCGTAGTGCACGCCGCCTCGGGGTCGCGTTTCTTCCGCTGTGGGACAGACACACTGTTACAGAAAGACGTTTCTCAGGAAAATCTGAATATCCTTGGATGCGACGGGTGAGCGAGTGACGCCAGCTTCCCGCTGCTTCTGCCGCCGGGGCCTTGGATGATCCCCGCCTTCTGAACCGTCCGCAGCAGCCCAGTCGGGTCCGTGGCAGGCTTGGGGAAAAGGACTCGCGGGTTGGTCGGTGGCTCTGCCTTCCGCACCCCGCAGGGTTCCGCCCGGGACGCACGGTTTAGCATAGCAGCCGCGGTCCCCCTTCTGTGTGGGGGTTCTCCGCGGCGCAGAGCACCCGTTGCCTTCTGGCAGGTGGCGGCCACATTGGCCCAGGGTCAGCTCTCCCGCGGGCCAGGTGCACGGGATACCTGTCACCTGTGAACCGTGGGGCTGTGTGCCGCTCTACGCCAGGTCTCTACACTTCCAACTGTGTCACACTCCCAAGGAAGTCCTCTCCTTTTAGTTACATAGTTCCCCCAAGGTCACCTTTTTGTAATCCGTCGTACATGATGAATCAAACAAGCAAGCAAAGACTCTTGAAAAACAAACCCAGTTTTGATTGTTTTCTTTTCCCGTTTTTGTTATCAGAATTGAAAAGAAACATTTTAAAATTAGGTGAAAGAAGAAACCCTTTTTTGTGTGTGGTTGTTTCTTTTCCGATCAAATCTAGCTGGTTCAGACCAAGAATAAAGTCTGTAGTCTGAACAGAAAAAGAAAAATCCTTGTTGCTTGAAGGTTGAATTTGGGGGATTAATTTGATATTAACGAGTAACCAAGGTAAATGATTATTTTACAGGTTCAATGGGAATGGATTTAGAGCCATCAGGATGAAAATAAAACACGTAAATGGAAGGCAGTTTTTATACCATCTCATTATACCTGACTTCTAGCCACAGATGGCCTTTTTTACTAAGGAAAAATTGTGCTAACAAAAGAAAAGAAACCTATATTTTGGAGACCTGTCCATTATAAACATGTTCCGTCTACGAGGTATCTCTCTACTGTCTCGAAGAGTGGTTCAGTTACGCCCCTTCAGTTATGAGTCCTTAATTATTCAGATGCAGAACTGTACTGATGAAGAACAAGTGTTTGATCTCATTGAAAGAAATACTGCCACGCTCTCGGAACAGCAAGTGGGTTGTGCATTTAACGTACTTTGGCAGTTTCAGAAACAGAGGACCAACCTGGGAAATAACATCCAGTGTGTTAGAAACCACCCTCAGTTTCTTACTCTTTGCAGTGTAACGTCAAATCACATCCAAGCAATGAGCAATGACACCCTGGTGGACGTGTTGTACAACATTAGAAAGTAAGCTGCTTTTCAATTTTATGGAAACAATTATAATTTATATTTCAATTTCCTAAGATTTTCTAAGTCTTTTTTTTTTTTTTTAGGTTTTTGGAGATAGGGTTTCTCTGTGTATCCTTGACTGTCCTGGACTCACTTTGTGGACCAGGTTGGCGTTGAACTCACAGAGATCCGCCTGCCCCTGCCTTCCAAGTGCTGGGATTAAAAGTGTGCGCCACCACACCCAGCTTCTAAGAGTCTTTTAAAAATGGGAAAGAAAACAAACAAACAAAAAGCCATTCTTCCAGAAGATAGTTTTCCACATAATGTAATATTTTAAGGATTTTTGAGAGATATTCCTTGATACCAACTTCTGATATAGTTCTGAAAATTAAGAAAGTAGAAATGGCTGGCTTTCAGTATGTTACACTGGTTGGTTATGGAATGTTTTGGAAACATGGTTGGCTAAAGGCAATGAGGATATAATAGGTAAGTAGTTACTCTTCAGATTAATGTCCGGAGCAAGCCAGCAGTTACTGAGTTCTATCTTTGTTGATCTATTTGCAGTCTCTTGGCTTTCATAATTAAAAGTTATTTTCCCTTGTTTTTATTGAGGTTTGATGTTGAAGCCCATCACCCATTAGTTGAAGCACTGGTCACAGAAGGATGGAAAAGACTGGAAAGGCAAGTACACTCGGCTTGTCATATAAGATCATATATTCTGTGGGAGGTTATCAAAATGAAATATAGGAAAAAAATGGAATTTTACAGGGAAAAATGTACTGGGCCTGTGGGTGTAGCTTAGTTGGTAGAATGTATGCTACCATACATGAGGCCCAGGATTCCATTCCCAGCACCACATTAAACCACTGTGGTAATACACTCTAGAGGTGGAGGCTGGAGGATCAGAAATTCAAGATTACCCTTGGCTTTTTTTTTTGTTTGTTTTGGTTTTTCGAGACAGGGTTTCTCTAAGAGCTCTGACTGTCCTGGACTCGCTTTTGTAGACCAGGCTAGCCTCAAACTCACGGAGATCCGCCTACCTCTGCCTCCCAAATGCTGGGATTAAAGGCGGCCGCCGCCGCTGCTGCTGCCGCCCACCACTACCCAGCGATTACCCTTGGCTTTATAGCATGTTTATAGAACTTTTATTTGCTAATATGCAAATGAGTCCAGTATTCCCTGTTACCTTAAAAAGTCAATAGGTGAAACGCAAGTAACCTTGAGTACTTCTCTTTTAAATCTTTCTAAAGTACTGGACTTTAAAAGTATCATCATTTGGTACTTTTATAATAATAAATAATCAACTCATCTTGGAAAATTTGATGTTTTTTAATATAATGTTTGTATTATTTTCAAGAATTTCATATGTGTTTTGAACATATTCAAAATATACCTGTTGGGTTGATCTGAAAGCTGCTTGTAGTTTGTTACTAATTATTGGCCCCACGATCTGGTTGCCATCACGTATACCTGTCTTTGTTGTGTGATACGTGCTCTATCTAATTTGGAGTTGATTGGTTGAATAAATGCACCCTGGATTGGGTAGGAGAGGTAGGTGGGGAAAAGGTTGAGTGGGTTTTGGAGCAGAGAAAATCGTGGGAAGAAGAAGCACCAGGGAGGATAGAAGGAGACATGCCATGGGTTAGAGAGAAGAACATTCCATGTGACCTGGAACATTGGCATAGCGTAGAGAATAACAGTCCAAGGGACGTGTGTATATTATATGGGGTTTTATTTGGGGAATAGAATTAAAAGCTAGCTTAGATGGGCTAAGATTGCACTATCCAGGCTAAGGCTTGTTTAAATCCATCAGGTGTCTGTGTTTATTTATATGTGGACTAAGGGATAACTCTATCTCCCTAATAATTATAAGTATCAATTATAGATATTAATAATTCTTTCAAGATATACCCCTCAAAGCATACCTGTCACTCCTCCAGATTTACACATCTCCTTTTGTTTTTTGTTTTGTATGTGTGCTTGTGTATATGTGTATATCTGTATGTAATGTTGAGGATCAAACCAAAACCTAGGCCTTGCACATGTTGGGCACATGCTGTTCATCTTGTATTAGTAATGTATTGGCATTTTTGTTGCTTTTTATTTTGTAACTGTATCATGTGTTCTTATTGATAATAATGATCTCACTTGCATTTCTTTTAATAGGTTTGATATTAATGTGCTGTCAGTATTTTCCAATTGCCTGGCCGATCAGCATTTGTATTTTAGTCCATTAATGGGAAAAATAGCTGATATTGTAAATAGGAACTTGGAAACCATACAGGACTTAAGGTACATCTATTTGGGGGCCTGTGTGGGTGTGATGATGCTGACTTTGGGTATAGAGAGAGATCTGTCAATCATTATAACTTCATTTTTTGTGAGCTCTTCATCTTCATCTATAAGACAGTGATGGCAAAAGCTGCTTGGTATTGTTGAGGTCTTTGAAGGATCTAAGTTTTTTTTTTTTTTGTTTTGTTTTTTGAGACAAGGTTTCTCTGTGTATACCTGCCTGTCTTGGACTCACTTTGTAGATCAGACTAGCCTTGAACTCACAGAGATCCACCTGTCTCTGCCTCCCTAGTGCTGGGATTAAAGGCGTGTGCCACCACGACTGGCAGATCTACGATTTTTAACTTACCAAGTTTGCCTGCCATGTTCCAGCCATCTGTCACATCTTCCCATGTGGCAGCAGAAAACATGATATTCCAGGTCAGAGCCAGAGGACTATCTCTCATGGTGCTAGAGGAAAAAAAAAAGAATAAATGAATGATACAATTTATAGCATAAAATAATTTGCAGCCGGGCATTGTGGCGCACACCATTAATCCCAGCACTTGGGAAGCAGAGGTAGGTGGATCTCTGTGAGTTCGAGGCTGGCTTGGTCTACAGAGTGAGTCCAGGACAGCCAAAGATATACAGAGAAATCCTGTCTTGAAAAAAGAAACAAACAAAAAGCCAATATGCTTGCCAATTTCTTGCCATATCTAGTCATTTAATTTAGAATTGGTTGTTTTTGTTAGTAATATTAAAATCTATGTATCTTTTTTCTCCTTCAGGGCCTTATCTGTCTTGATGGTCAGCATTTCTTCTTTAATATCACACTGTTTTCAAGAACGACTTGTGAACAAAACAGAACTTCTGTTTGACACTGTCGATTCTTCCAAGGTCAACACTGCAAGAAGGATATTACTATTTCTTCGAAATGTCAAATATAGTTATTACCCACTATTAGAGAGGTGTAACAAAGTGTTTATAAGCAATATGAGTCATCTTGATTTGGAGTCCATCAGTAGAATTCTTAGTCTGTATCACTCTCTACAGTTTCATAGTTTTGAATTTATTGAAGTGGCTAGAAAGAGGCTAGCTGAGATGATCCTTCCATCTGATCATCCCTCAAACTTTGTGAGGTTGTTTGCCACATTGGGACCAGTAGCAGGACCTCAAATAAAGAAACAGTAAGCTTACTTTAAAATGCTTTACTTCTCATTCTGGATTATTCATGCCTAGCTCTCCTTGGAACTCTGAGCTAATAAGAATCACCCATTGGACTATGGAAGGGAAATAATCTGTTGTACTCTGTTCTGATTCTTCTGACTTTCATTTACATTTGCAACTTTTAGACTCCTGGTGTGCTCTAAGCAGTGGACCAAGATAGATGAGGGGACACACCTGAGTTTTTTGATTAGCCCTTCCTGGGTTTGCACAGAGTCAAAGACTCCTGACCCAGCAGAATAATGTAGGGTATTTACATTATATTCTAGACAGTCGGTCATTTACACCTGTTAAATTATCACATTCACTATCAAAATCCCCAAGTTGCTTTTGGTCATGATGGTTTATCACCAAAATAAAAATTCTGACTAAGGAAATGTCAATGAAGTATATGTTACAGATATTTATTCCAGTTACAGAACAAATAGTTCTGTTATTAAAAATGATTTTACAAAAAGTGTATAACTTAGGTATATTGAATCAGGACTATTGGCAGTAATTAAAAAAAAATAAGAAAGCACGTATTGGATATAGTGGCACCTGGCTGTGACCCCAGTGTTTGGGATGGATTTTGTGACTTTGAGGCCACTCTAGGTTACACAGGGAATCCCAGACCAGCATGAGCTGCAAAGCAGGACCGCCATCTCAATCCATCCTGAACTCCAAACAAAACAAAAGCACTTAAAACAGGCGCCCCTACAACATCAAGCTTTAGTAAGTTTTGTCTGGTTCATCTCTTAAGAATTTGTTTTCAGGGGCTGGAGAGATGGCTCAGCCATTAAGAGCACGGCTGTTCTTCCTAAGGACCCGGGTTCAAATCCCATCATCCACATGGCAGTTTGAAACTGTCTGTAATGGCAGGGCTTGGTGGCACACGCCTTTAATCCCAGCACTTGAGAGGCAGAGGCAGGTGGATCTCTGTAAGTTCAAGGCCAGCCTGGTCTACAGAATGAGTTCTAGGATAGCCAGGGCTACACAAAGAAACATTGTCTTGAAAAACCAAAAACAAAACAACAAAAAAATTGTTTTCATAGAATATTGGTATAGATACAAATATTTGGGATATTTACTTGAATTTTTTTGTTGTGCTATGAGTGGAACCTAGGATCTTGCACATACTAGACAAGCACTCATATAGATTTACTTTTTATTTGGAAACAACTTCACTTAAGTTGCTCAGGCAAGTCTTGAACACTTGCAGTTCTGTTTCAGCCTCCCAAATAGCCAGAGTATAGATATATGCCTGATACTTGGTTGGATATGGTATACATAGAAATATTTATGATATTTTGGTTAGATTTTATTGCATTTAAAACATTTAGATATTGCTAGAAGATGAGTAGATATTAAATTAATATACAAATATCATTAATTTTTCCCTTCCTAGGCTATGAGGCTAGAGTTATGCAATGCATATGATTCCTCTACTCAACATAAGTATATGGAATATTTAGAATTATAGTAGTTTTTTAAAAATGTCTTTACTTACGTGTATACATGTGTGGGATGTGCATGGGTGAGTGTGTGTAACCTCAGAGTCCTGTGGAGTGTTGGAACTCCCTGGAGATGGACTAACAGGTGACTGTGAACCACCTCAAATGGATGCTGGGAACTGGACTCAGGTCTTCTGTAAGAGTGGTACATGCTCACCTGCTGAGCCATTCCTTCAGCCCAGGCATTATAACACTGTAGATGGGTGTGATGAGCAGTTCCCTGCTTCTGAGACCTCCGCAGTAGAGGGATGTGTAGTTTTCTATTTGTTACCCCAAAACTGTTATTTAAAACAAATTGAAAACCAGTTTTCTAACATTAAAAAGTATATATGTTTTGCTTCTAGGCTTAAATCAACTATACTATTGATGTCAGAGGACTTGACCAGCCAGCAAGCGCTGACAGTGGTGGGAGCATTAGAAGATATGGAAAGCAGAAATTCACACTTGATTAAAAAGTAGTCTTTCCTGAAGATCATGGTGCTAAGTTTAGTTGTCACTCATAAGTATCTAATTTTTTTTGACAGAAATCCTTGTGTCTGATTGTTTTGAAGTAGTAAGGAATGGGCACTTAAGGCATTGTTTGTGTTCCCATTTGTGATTTCAGAGCAGACACAGACTTGTTTATAGCAGTTTTAATCTCCTTCACTGCTGCTCTCAGACTGAAGCAGAGTGTCACATAGAACAAGGGCTCTGTGTGTGCAAAGCTTCCACGTGGGCTTGTCTCGCTGTTGCCGGCACTGCTGGGCACTAGCTTATTGGTAACTTGAGATTTAAGGAAAAAAAACATTCAAATTTCATTTCCTTAATTTTTCTTCATTATATGTCTCTTTAGTGAACGTTCCTCCATCTCATTTCTCATTACTTTTCTCTCTTCTTCCTCTTCTTTCAATTGCTTTTAGCATGTGTACGTGAGGGCCAGAAGATTTATGGAAGAAAAAGAGATTAATGTTGCCAGTTGTTAGTAACATGATAGAAATGTCCTTGGCAATAGGATGTGGCATTTAATGCCTGCTCCGTGAGCTTTTCTTTCTTTAAAAAAAGAAAGGCTTTTAAAAAAGCTATACTCTTCTTTAAAAAACATGTAAAAAGTTATGTGTATGAGTGTTTGGCTTGCGTATGTGTATTTGGACTATGTGCATGCCTGGTGCCAGCTGAGCCCAGAAGAGGTTGTCGGATCCCCCGCAACTGGAGTTACAGATGGACGTGAGCCACCATGTGGGTGCTGGGAGCTGCACTCAGGTCCTCTGGGGAGCAGCCAGTGCTCCTACCTGCTGAGTGATCTTTCCAGCCCTAAAGCTATGCTTTTCTCCCCCTTTTCAAATTTGCATTTCATGATTGCTTTTACTTTATTTTAGTTATTTATGTTTCTGTCAACATCTTGAGACAATTCTGTAAGAACAGACGAGACAAATTTATTGATTCCCAACATAGAGCAGAGGGTATGGCATGAAGTCTGTCTAGTGGTTGTTTAATAAGTAAATGACTTGGTTATATTCTTATAACATTATATCTGTGTTCTCTTTAGAATTGCTTCAGTTCTACACAAACATTTGGATAACTATAAATCCATAGAGCTACTGAAGATAACACAAACCTTGACTTTTCTACATTTTGAAAGTAAGGAGCTTTTTATGAAGCTTAGAGAATTACTTCTCAGGTAAGATTTAAGTATTTAAAAAATAAAGTACTTAATTAGTATTTTTTAAAAATAATTTATTCATTTTAATTTTATGTGCGTTGGTGTTTTGCCTGCGTGTATGTCTGTGTGAGGGTGTCAGATCTTGGAGTTACAAACAGTTGTGAGCTGCCATGTGGGTACTGGGAACTGAACCTAGGTCCTTTGGAAGAGCAATCAGTGCTCTTAACAGCTGAGCCATCTCTCCAGCCCCTTCAATTAGTATTTCATTTTAAAATATATCCATGTTTGTTTTGTTGTGAATAAAATAGCTGGAATCTTCTGACAAAATTAAATGGCTTATTACTGAAGTTCTAAGGTCTGTGCTGTACTTAATATGCTGGACTAGCATATATGAGCCCTAAGTGTGATCCCCAGTACCACTAAACAACTAAACAAACATATATAATGGTAATGTCAATAAAAAGCATTTTCATACAATTCCCATTTACCTTATTTTCTTTGGATATGTAGCATTGTGTTCTAACTAGGAAGTTACTTGGTTTTTTGTTGATTTGATTGGGCTAAAATGAAGTATTGCGAACTTTTTTTTGTGTTACTAATTTTAATCTTTAAGTTCAGTAATAGTGAATGACCATACCTTGACCAGTGCACCATGGTTAGCATGGAATATTATGATAATTTTATTTCCCAAGCAATCAGTAAGTGGGGTTTGTGTGTGTTCTTTGTTCTTTTTAGATAGGATTTCAGATCTCCAAAAACAACAAATAATAAAATCATAGCAACTCAATTTTGAATTTATTGTATATTGAATAATTTCTTCTACACTTTTAAACCTACAGATGCCTTAAAGTGGCCAATTCTTTTTTTTTTAATATTTATTTATTACTTCAGGTTACATCTCCATCACAGTGTCCTCTTTCCACCCCTCCCACTCCCACCCTCCGACCCTCTACCCCATCCCTTCCTTCTTAATTTGTTGTTTAAAAATTACTGTTCTTAGCCGGGCGTGGTGGCGCACGCCTTTAATCCCAGCACTTGGGAGGCAGAGGCAGGTGGATCACTGTGAGTTCGAGGCCAGCCTGGTCTACAAAGTGAGTCCAGGACAGCCAGGGCTGTTACACAGAGAAACCCTGTCTCGAAAAACCAAAAAAAAAAAAAAAAAATTACTGTTCTTAGCCGAGCGTGGTGGCGCACACTTTTAATCCCATCACTCGGGAGGTAGAGGCAGGTGGATCTCTGTGAATTCGAGGCCAGCCTGGTCTACAAAGTGAGTCCAGGACAGTCAAGGATACACAGAGAAACCCTGTCTCGAAAAACGAAAAAAAAAAAAAAAGAATGAATTACTGTTCTTCAGGTGATGGTGCACACCTTTTAGCCTAGCACTCGAAAGGCAGAGGCAGACAGATTTCTGTGAGTTCAAGGCCAGCCTGGTCTGCAAAGGGAGTCCAGGACAGCTAGGGCTACACAGAGAAACCCTGTCTCGAAAAACACAACAACAACAACAAAGAATTACTGTTCTCATGGTGGGATAATTACTGTGCAGATTTAGAAAAGGAGGAGTGGAGAGTGAGGTCAGGTATGTGTCTGTCTCTCTGCTGGTGAGTATTTGTCTATCTGCCAGTGTTTTAAGGCTATATTTCCGGTACAGTTACTAAGAAGGGAATTGGTATTATTGAGGATCGCCCTATACTGGGAACTGTTCAGGGCCGCAGCAGCTCCTGATGGTCATGCAGGCACTGAGCTCAGACCCTCCCCAGCATCAGCACTGGGCCCTGTTTTCATGCTGACCTCTTCTTTCCCATTGATTGATGGTGATTTTGTTTTGCTTTAAAAAGTTTGAAGCATGAATATATCATCTTAGCTTTTCCTTAGTGACCCCTATGATCTGTCTTCTGTGAATTAGTCTTCAATGAAGTGGCTTTCTAAGATTACCTCCCCTTGTAATGATTGTGTAACACTGTTTTAATTCATTCATTTGGTTGTGTTTTGTTGTTGCTGGTGTGTTCATTGTACTCTTTTCGTTTTCCCCCTTTTACTTCACATATAGTCGTCTGGAAGCTAGTGTCACACCAAGTGAGGTCTCTGTGCTGGTCTCTGCTCTGTCCATGCTCCCGTTTCCTCACCTCAACGGAACAGTGCTCTCCCGAATTGAAGCAGTGTTACCCCAGTGTGACTGCAAGGAACTGAGTGACCTTGTAGTCTCTCTTATGCGTTGCATTCAGAATGGTCACATATGCTTGGCTAGCTCGACTAGGAAGCAACTGAACCTCCTTCAGAAACTAGATTACTGGGGCCATCATCGGCTTCAACAAAGCAACAACTTGGATCTCCTGTGGGAGGAGCTGAAATCTTTGAAAGGAGAATGGCTTCATGAATCATTTGTTGAGGAGTCAGTGGCTGCTTTACAGCGTTTTGTGGATGAAATCGATCACACCAACGTTGCAAAGATCGCATTCTTTCTTTCCAAAACTAACTACCTCAGCACTCTGCTGCTTGATAGGATAGCTTCAGTGGTTGTTCAGCAGATTGAAAAGGTGAAACTCAGATGTTAGATTTTATTTTTACACTATTCCCAGATTCTAGAAACATTTTTTAAAAAATTACACTTAGTTACTTTTCAAACTTAAGAGTGCGAAGTTTTAAAATTTAACTCTGGCTTCTAATTCATCAGTTTGTTCTTTTTCTCTTTAAAACCACTTTGGAGCAGGGTGTGATAGCATATTTATAATCTCAGCATTTGGGAGGCTCAAGCAAGAGGACTGCCAAGAGTTCAAGGTCAAAGTGGACACGTAGACCTTGTCTAAAACAAAACAGCCCCTTTGTTCCTCTAGCCATGTATCTGGAGAGATTCATGGTCATCCTTTGATTCTTTAGCCCCGATGATTAGACATCAGGGTTCTTTTTGTTTTGTTTCATTGTTTGGAGACAGGCTCTCACTCTGTAGCTCTGGATGTCCTAAAACTCACTGTAGACCAGGGTAACCTTGAATTCACAGAGATCCTCCTGCCTCTCCCTCCCAAATGCTGGGATTAAAGTTGTGTGCCACTACACCCAGCTAAGATCAGAATTCTTAATTTTTTTTTTTTTGAGACAGGATTTCTTTGTGTAACATTCCTGACTACCCTGGAACTTACTCTGTAGACAGGCTGGCCTCGATCTCACAGAGATCTGCCTGCCTCTGCCTCCCAAGTGCTTGGAATAAAGTTGTGTGCCACCACTGCTTGGCTTTAAAATATGTAGCCCAGGCTGGCCTCAAACTCATGATCTTCCTGCCTTCACCTCCTTCAGCAGATCCTACGGGTGTGTGCCATCACAAACGGCAAGAAGTTTTTAATTAGAAGGAAATATTTTAAATATTAGGTAGATTTGCATGGTAGAGAATAACTAATTTTTAATTTTCTTCTTTTCTATAATCTTGGTTATCACCACTACAGGCTTGGCAAGATGGCTTATCGAGTAAATGCACTTGCCTCCCTACAGTGCAAGTCTAGTGGACCTGACTTTTTTTTAATTTGTTCTTTGAATCCTTGTAAACATGGAAGGAGAGAGCCAGTTGCATAGAGCTACCCTCTGATTTACACATTTGGATGTGGCACACATGCTCACAGGCACATCACACACACAGGTACATCATATGCACATACACACAGAGACATGTCATATGCACACACACAGACATATGCACACACACACAGGCACATCATACAGCACACACAAATATTAGAAGTGCAAGATAAGTGTGAAGACTGAGAAAATTACAAGGTATCCACTAACACCAGCATTCCTAAGTTGTCAGTGTATATTTATTTCTAAAATTATGTTGGAAAAGCTCCTTTATGGATCATATGAAAAGATGCTTACTTACAAAATAACTGTTGTATGTATATTAGGATGAGGTCTTTTATTTAGAAGCTAGTATTTTCCACAATTGAATAAAAAAGGTCTCACCTGCTTGGCTTCGTGCCTGACAAGTGCTTAATGAGTGAGTGAACAAACAGATGGAAAAATGAAGGGGATCTAGTTCAGTGGTACATACTTGTGTAGACACATGTGGCCAGCCCCAGAACTGCTAGGCATCTCAGCTCACACCCAGAATCTCAGCAACTGACCTTGAGTTTGAGGCCAGCTTGGGCTATAGAGCGAGACCGTGACTCAAGAGTATCCAAGGTAAAGACTGCATGTAAGTAAACTGCTGGTGGCTCTCAGTTGAGGAAGTAGTTTGGCTGGAGAGTGAGGTTATTCTGCTCAGTGCTGATGATGTGGAAATGGCTAGAGCTGCTTCTTGTTCAGTTTCAGTGACAGCTCCAGAGCAGCGTTTCACACCTTGAAGGATTAACTTGTAGATCGGCTGACTTTTTTTTTTTTTACTAGTATTTTTGTTTGGTTTTGTTTTTTGAGACAGGGTTTCTCTGTGTATCTCTGGCTGTCCTGGACTCGATTTGTAGACCAGACTAGCTTTGAACTCACATAGATCTGGCTGCCTCTGCCTCCTGGGTGCTGGGATTAAAGATGTGTGCCACCACACCTGGTTTGTACTAATATTTTTACAGTTACTGATAGTCACAAATTTAAACAAATCATTGCAGGATGCAAAAGTTAATAAGTAATACATTTGTAACTTCATTCCTGGAGCCTTCGGGAAAGACCAGGGGTGGTTGACCAAGGGCATGAGGATTGAGAAATTAAAGCCGAGATAAGAATTAAGATATTAATAAAAGAAGGCAAAGATGGGATCGGGAGAACTCCCAGTTAATACTGGAGAGCCCTGTCTATTTCACAGCCCCTTTTTATAAGTCCAACAAGCAGGTTATGTTTAACACAGGAAGTTTGATACAATATCCATGCAACCAAGTCACATAGGCAGAGTAGTCTGATCTTTTGTGTACAGGTAGGTGGTAACAGGTAGCAACAGGTAGTTACATATCAACATTAAAATGTTATAATATCCTTCCCTCTGTTACTAGAAAACTCTGTAGTCTTGGATACAATAGAAACCAGGAACTTGGCAAGTAAAATGCACTAATAGCAAGGGTCTCAAGGAGACTTGCTGGCAAAGCATACTATAATTGTTAAGAGAATGTAAAGCCAGTCAAGTAAGTCAACAGTCACCAAGTCAACAGTTCTCTCCCAGACATCTCTTTTAATATGCACTCAGCTCTCCATACTTCATTATAGGCATATTACAAAGACTTCATCTAAAATGATGGATTAAAATTAATTTTGCTGAAGCTTATACTAAATTTTTGTTTCATTCATACAGATCCATCCCTTTTCAATCCTTGCTATTATTCTTCCATTCAGCATTTTGAACTATGATCCACCTCAAAAGGATGAACTTTTTGGAGCGTGTGTCCAATGTCTTAACTCTTACTTAGGTAGGTGAAGTGTTTGACAGTATAATCAGAAGTTTGTAAATATGAGCTAAGAGCCATCACAATGGTCTTCAATAACTGGGTGTTCATAATAGCTGGAAGGTCTGTACTAAAACTGTTTTAAGTGGGTGTATCTTTGTGTTTGTTTTTTGTTTTGTTGTTTTTTTGAGACAGGGTTTCTCTGTGTAATAGCCTTGGCTGTCCTGGACTTGCTTTGTAGACCAGGCTGGCCTCAAACTCCAACACACAGAAATCCTCCTACCTTTGCCTCCCAAGTGCTGGGATTAAAGGTGTGCGCTACCACACTCGGTGTGGGGTGTATCTTTGTAATGTCAGCGCTCAGTGAGGCAGAAAGAGTGAGTGCTTGACACCAGCTGGGGTGGTCATTCAAGGCTGGCTAGGATGGACATCTATCCATCTGTCATCTGTCTCTCTCTGTGTCATCCATCTATGTACCATTGATTAGTCTATCTGTCTGTCTGTCTGTCTATCTATCTATCTAACTATCTATCCACCTACCTCTGTATCAATTGTATCTTGAAAGAACCTTCTCAGAATAAGAAAAGTATCCATTTCTCTGAAACTTTTCAATATGAAAATGTCAGACCTACATAAAAATTGAAAAAGGAACACCAATATGTCCACTTTGTGCACTTGATAATGTTAGTATTTTGTCATACTTTTATTTATCTGTCTTGCTCACTGCCCCCAGCACACTATTTCAAAGCACATTGTACTGTATTAGTGGAGCGTACACCTGTCTAGAATGGTGAAACCGTCTTGAATCAGCAGACACTGTTGGCATACTAAGAAGCTTCAATAAGCCGGGCGGTGGTGGCGCACGCCTTTAGTCCCAGCACTCGGGAGGCAGAGGCAGGCAGATCTCTGTGAGTTCGGGGCCAGCCTGGTCTACAAAGCGGGTCCAGGACAGCCAGGGCTGTTACACAGAGAAACCCTGTCTCGAAAAACCAAAAAAAAAAAGAAGCTTCAATAATTCATGAATACCTAATAGAGTTTGTGTTTAAAGTCTCCTGAATTGTACCCCAAATAACCACTCTAATGTTTATTTGTTGCTTTTGGTGATTATCTCTTGTAATCTAGAACTGCACTTCCCACTCCAACACACATTTTAACTTAGATTTTGTTTTTTTCCCTCCTTGTGCTCAGCCTTCTTAGTACTTGACTGATAAGCCTTTGAATTGTCTTCTAATTCTTTTTGAAAATGAACTTTGTTTAATTTTGTCACCTCCTTCCTATTTCTTCTTGGCTTTTTTTGTTGGTGGTGGAGGAGGGTTTTTGGTTTGTTTTGTTAATAGAGACTAGAGATTGGCTGTCTAACTGAAGACGTGTCACATTTTAGATTGTCTGGTTGCTCTGTTTTAGCTTGTTCTTCCATCCTCTGTATGTGTGTGTGCTAATGGTGGCTGTGCTACACATTGTTCACAAAACTACCTTGCTGTGTTACATACAACATATTATGGTTTTGATCCATTTTTTAATGTTATATGTATGAGTGTTTTATCTACATATAGGTCTGTGCACTACTTACATGCCTGGTGCATGTGGAGCCCAGAAGAGGGCATTAGGTCCTCTGGAACTGGTGTTAAGAGATGATTATGAGCTGCCAGAAATTGTTACACAGAGAAACTCTGCCTCAAAAAAAAAATCTAAAAACAAAACAAAAACTTGGCTGTACCTAAACAGCTTACCTGTTTATATGTATATGTAAAACATCTGTACATTAGGTCAGGTTGGTATCAAATTTGTGCAGTCCTGCCTCAGCCTCCCAAGTGCTGGGATTATAGCTGCATGCCACCACACGTGTAAAGATTTGAGTTCGTCTTTTCTGTCCTTTATAAGAAGTCTCTTGCCAGTGGATTATGGTAGTTTGTCCCTTCCCCTACATATGAATTATCTCTTCTCTTTAAAAAAAATTTTTTTGTGGGGGAGGAGGGTGGATAAACCCCATAGTGGTCTACAGAGAACTCACAGAGATCCACCTCCCTCTGCCTCCTGAGCGCTAGGATCAAAGGTATGTGCCACCACGGTGTGTCAACAGGACTTCTGTCCATCTTTCTTACTCTGTCTTTACCCCAAAATTACTGTGGACTTATAATGATACAGATTAATTTTGAGTGCTGTGTTGATGTGATTTGTTTTCTTTTATATCATTAAAAAAAACTTGGCTTGCCGCTGGGCATGGTGACACATGCCTTTAATTTCAGCACTCGGGAGATAGAGGCAGGTGGATTTCCATGAGTTCAAGGCCAGCCTGATCTACAGAGTGAGTCCTGGACAGCCAGGGCTACACAGAGAAACTCTGTCTCAAAAAACCTAAACAAAACAAAACAAAAACTTGGCTCTACCTAAACAGTTTACCTGTTTATATGTATATGTAAAACATCTGTACATTACAATTTTTAAACTTTTTTTCAGGTACATTGGATCCTGTTACATTAGTGTTTCTTGGTTTTTCTTTGGCCACACTTGAATATTTTCCAGAAGATCTGCTAAAGAAAATGTTTAACATTGAGTTCTTGGCTAGATTAGATTCTCAACTTGAAAGTAAGTGTTTACATTTTATTTTTAGAATTTATTACATGCACTTTATATGCAAGTGTCAGTTGTGTCCATAATGAAGCATTTAAAGGGTAATAATGTTATTTCCTGTTAATAAAAGCATTTTATGGTTGACTAGGGGTAGAAGGCTTGCGTAGCACTTGCTAAGCCCTGGGTTTCATCTCCAGGACCTGGAAGATGGGGATGTGTGTGTATACATATATATGTGAATATAATTGTAAATATATATATACTATATGTAAGGTATGTAATATATATATAATATATGTGTGTATATTACATATATATATTATATAATATGTGTGTATATTACATACCTATTATATAGTATATATATTATATCTGTGATTTCAGCATTTGAGAGGCTGAGGGAGGAAGATTGCTGAAAGTTTGAAGCTGACCAGGCCATCCAGTATTGAGATCCTGTCTTTAAAAAATTATGAATATTATAGAAACTTTGGAAAACACATAAAACAACACCAAAGTTAAATATTATCCCTAGTTCTACTGCCAAGTAAATGGGGTTCTACCACCTTTAGTGGGGTGGTGCTTACTTCTTTTTCTTGTTTTGTGTGGAGAGGATTGAGTCCCAGTAAGTACCTAAGCAAATACTACTGGTCTACACCCCAAGTGCTTGGATTATTTCTTTTGATCTCATATAACTACTTATGTATCAAAGTATGTTTTTAAATGAATGGGGATCTTAAATTATTTTTATGTTGCCATTTTCATTGAACTATATTATGAGCTACTTGTCATGTCATAAAATATTTTTGAGGTCATCTTTTTACTGAATTCATAGCATGCAATTTTATAGTGATAGTGAAACTTTATTTATTATCTGAAACTAGGAACTCCCCCTTTTTTAAACATTTATTTATTAATTTAAGTTACATCTCCATCACAGCCCCCTCCCTCCACCCCTCCCAGTCTCACTCTCCCATCCTCCCACCCTCTACTCCCTCTCTCTCACCTATCCTACTCCTCCAGTGTGGGGTGCCTCCATGTATCAGCCCCCCTCAGTTCATCAGTCACATGAGGGCTAAGAGCTTCTTCCCCTCTTGCACAGGGGTCCTATATGGCAGCTCCACTAGGGTGCAGTGTCCCACTAACAAGTATACAGTCCATGTTTCTGGTCTTTTGGGCCTGTCAATTGTAGGGTGGTTATACAACCATATGGAAATCAATCTGGTACTATCTTAGAAAACTTGGAATAGCTCTACCTCAAGACTGTACCATACCACTCCTGGGCATATATCCCAAAGATTCCTTACCAAACCACAAGGTCATCTCCTCAGCTATGTTCATAGCAGCTTTATTTGTAAAAGCCAGAAACTGGAAACAACCAAGATGTTTTTCAACTGAAGAATGGATAAAACAAAACAAAACTGTGGTACATCTACACAATGGAATACTACTCAGCTATCAGAAACAAAGAAATCATGCAATTTGCTGCCAAATGGATGGAACTAGAAAAGCTCATCATGAGTGAACTAACTCAGACTCAGAAAGATACACATGGCATATATTTACTTATAACTGGATTTTAGCCATATAGTACAGTATAACCATCCTACAATCAATTGGAACCCCTTTAAAAAAAAAGGCAGTGCTGTGAATTGCACCCAGGGCCTTGTACATACACTACAGTCACATCATTTTAGTTATATCCTGGGACCCTTATTTCTTATATAGGTTGTTTCCAATCCATTACGAATAATGAATGTTGAATATGAATTGTGAATTTCTTCCTTAGGAAAAATTCCAAAATACAGAATATCATAAAGGAAGTCAATAAAAATTCTTGATAGTACTTTTTTAGATGTAGCTTTAAAATGTACAATGTGTAGAAACTGGTCTTAATCACATTACCAAATGTTATCAACCTAAAAATGTGAAGCATTTATGTACAAATGAAGTGACTTTCTCCTGTAAGAATTAAGTATCAGCCGGGTGGTGGTGGCGCACGCCTTTAATCCCAGCACTTGGGAGGCAGAGGCAAGCAGATCTCTGTGAGTTCGAGGCCATCCTGGTCTACAAAGTGAGTCCAGGACAGCCAGAGCTGTAATAATGAGAAACCCTGTCTCGAAAAACCAAAAAAAAAAAAAAAAAAAGAATTAAGTATCAGCTGGGTGGTGGTGGCACACGCATCTAATCCCAGCCCTCAGGAGGCAGAGGCAGGTAGATCTTTGAGTTCGAGGCCAGCCTGGTCTACAGAGTTGTAGGACAGTTGGAGCTGCACGGAGAAACCCTGTCTCGAAAAACTAAAAAAAAGAAAGAAGACGAAGAAAAATTAAAGTATCAACCAACAGTGGGGGTCATGATATGAAGAAATGAATTGTTTCATACTAATTTGCTTTTACTTTCAGTTTTACCTTCAACTCTAAGTGCAAGGGTCCAGTTTCGCCTTATGGAGTTAAATAGAGCAGTCTGCTTGGAGTGCCCTGAGTTCCAGGTTCCATGGTTTCATGACCGCTTTTGTCGACGACAGTATAACAAAGGTTTGAGTTTCTTTTGGTAAGAGAGTATAGTTAATTCCAGAACAGATTATTAGGTAATACATATTATTATCATCACTATGTCTAAATATGACTAGAGTTTCCAAGAGGGCCTGTGGCTAGTACTTTTGTAAGTAGAATTCATTTTATAGGAATTTCTTAACGGAGACACTGAACCACTTGAGAGCGAGCACTTGTCTCCTATTGGTTTTAGTTTTCTTCCACATGGACTGCATCAAGCTCTTCTTACTATATTACTTGTTGTGTGCCTGGGGTGCACACACGAGCATGTATGGAGGTCAGAGGACAGCTTTCTGGAGTCACTTCTCTCCTTCCACCTTTCTCTGGGCTCTGTGGTCAAACTTAGGTCTTTAGGCCTGGGAGGTGAACACTTTCACAAAGTGATGAGCCACTTGGCCAGCCCTGAGGCTCTGGGTAAAAATTTCTGTTTTTCACTTTGTTGAATGAGGACGCCTTTTAATTTTTTTTTTTTAATTTCTTGAAGATACTGGTGTTATGAATGGAGCACAGCAACAGATCTATAAAATGTTAGCCGAAGTCCTGGGAGGACGCAGCTGTGTAAAGGCCTTTACTCTGTCACCATATTACCACACAGTGGGTAAGTCATGGGGGGACCAGCTCCTTTTGGATCAAACTCTCTTTAATAGAGTATTCTAATTAGCTGAAACTTTAGAAAGGCTTTCAATTGTTTGTAAAGGTTTATTTATTTTTATTTTATGTGTATAAGCATTTTACCTGCATGTAAGTGCACTAAGTGTAGCGTTAATACTCACATAGGCCAGAAGAGGGAGCCCTATCCCATGGAACTGGAATTACTGATGGTGATGCCATGATGTGGGTGGTGGAAACCCAACCCAGGTCTTCTGCAATGGCTTTAAGTGCTTTTCATCACTGAGCCATCTCTCAAGCCCCAGGTTTATAATTTCTTTTCAAATTTTTATCATGGAATTTCCAAACAAAGTAGATGAAAAGGATAGTGGATTCTCAAGTTCATTCCCATGGCCCAACTTTGATAACCATCAATATTGCTGTTTTTCAGAAAAAGAAAAAATTAAAGTTACTATTTGCCAATGCTAAGTGAAGCCCAGATTCAGAGTCACTTAGAGTCACTAAACTTTTCTGAATCTTCAAAGGATTCTGTCCTACCTGGAAATGGCTATGTATCACATGCCTGTGATCCCAGCTACTCAGGAGGGTTAAGTGAGCTTGGGCAACAGAGCAAGACCCTATCTCAAAAACAAAGAATGAAAGAAAACCAGAACACACAGAGGACTTTGGGGAAAGTGTAGGCCTTTGCTGCACTACCCCAGTTGCACCCCACTTCCCTAGTTGTCTTGTTTGGTGGGATTGCTGCATCTTATATAACATAGGGAGGGGTCTGCCCACATGAATTAATCATCTCCTAAAGGCTCCCCTCCTAATACCATTGTACTGGGGATCAACTTCCATTATGTAAACTTTGCATAAGACCATGTGTCATAGTCTGCTTTCTATTGCTCTAATAAACACTATGACCAAAAGCAACTTGGGGAGAAGGTTTATTTCACCTTACAGCTATCCAGGGAAGTCAGGGCAGGGACTCAAGGTAGGAACATGTGTAGAAAGAAATATGGACGCAGGAACTGATGCAGAGACCATGGAGATGGTTGAAGGCTTTGACACCTCAAAGCCTGCCCCCAAGGCATTCGGGAAGAATGTACCTCCTAAGCATTCTCAAATAGTGCAGCTGGAGACCTGGGTTCAAATTCTGAGAATATAGGCAGCATCTCATTCAAACCACCATATAGAATAAGGCTGAGAGCTATGGCATATACTTATAGGTCAGTAAAGCAAGGAGCTGAGGCAGGAGGATGACTTGAGCATTGGGGTCTTGACCAGCTAAGCAACACTGCAAGACCCCATCTCAGAAACCAAAAGGTGGAATAATTTTAACTTCTTCTTATCTGGTCTTCATGGTTGTTCCTTATATATTTTAGGACTTATTTGTTCATGTTGGGATCCAAATGTTACATTTGGTTAATTTGTCTTTTTTTCCCGGTTCTTTATTCCCTCCACCCCCTTATAATTTATTGGAAGATGTTTTCGTCATGTAGACTCTTCTGACCATACCCCTGGGTATTGTTCCACACACTCATGCTGCTCTTACCTTTCTGGTCAGGGTAGATGTGTAATTGAACGATAGCTTTCATTTGTCTTTGTCTCACAGATGGCTATTTGTTATTGCATCATATCAAAAGTCATCACTCCTCCTTGGTTTCTAGTGTCCGAGGCTCATTCATCTGTTAGTTCCCTCATGAGCATTTGCCCAACTGACTTTAGTAGCCATTACGAATCACTTCTTGCTTGAGTCTAGCATTCACAAGGGAGGCCAGAATAGTATGTTTCTGTGTGGGCCATGCCTTCTGATTTTCCCATTTTGTCTAAGAAAAACATTTCTGCATTGACTTACCTAGTTCCTGTACATGCAGTTCATATAGGAAGATTTGTCCTTGTTTTTACTCCTTCTGATTGCCCCATTTTGTCTAAGAAAAACATTTCTGCATCAACTTATTTAGTTCCTGTACATGCAGTTCATATCAGAAGGCTTGTCCTTGTTTTCAGATGGGCTGTCTTCATCCTCCAGATGTGATGAAGAAATTTAAAGATATTAAAATAAAACTTTTTAAATTTTAGTCAAAGTCAAAACAGTTTGACTTTGTAGCTCAGCTGATCCTAACTTGTCATCCTTTTGCCCCAGCCTCCCAAGTGCTGAGACTACAGGCGTGCCTCACTATGCCTGGCTGAAAGGAAAACTCTTTGATATGATTTGGTTTAGATCCATGCTGAGGATAACCAGCTGTGTGCTGTAGTTTAGTACTTGCTTGGTATTTATTTGCAAAGAGAAGTACCACTGGAAAATACCTTACAAAATGAGTTGGATAATCGGGGACCTGTATTGTTCATTTTGCTATTTTAAATACATGTGTGTATGTACATATATATGTAAGTGTATTTTAAATATACATAAACTGTGGATATTAGAATTTACTTAATTTATACTATTGGTTTGATTTTTTTAAAAATAAGACTTTGAATGCATTTTGGATAAAGGAAAAAAGCCTCTGTCTTATGGAAGCCATAGTGTAGCTGTGGGGAGATCACTTGGAATGCAATGGGGGCCAGATACTTCAAGAGTTGAGCCAAGACTTCCACCAGAAGCTGAGAGGTAATTTTCTTTTCTTTCTTTCTTTTTGTTTTTGAGACAGGGTTTCTCTGTGTGTAGTTTTGGCTGGCCTAGAACTCACTCTGTACACCAGGTTGGCCTCAAAGTCACAGAGATCTGCCTGCCTCTGCCTCCCAAGTGCTGGGATTGAAGGTGTATACCACCACTGCCTAGTACTGAAAGGTAATTTATATTTCAGTTTTAGCATATTTTTTGAATGATTATATTCGGCATTTTTATGGCCTCTTTTATTAAGGGTTGGTGATAGCTCCCACTATGCAAACATCCCCCCATCTGCCTCTATGCTATTGCCTTCTACCTTTGTAACTTCCCTTCAGCTGTGCACGGGCCGGCAGTCTGGGTAACTGAGTGATGGCTAGTTATCCATGACCAGGGTGCAGTGCTTTCTTCTTTGGGTCCCCACCCTTCTCTACTTTGTGAGAGCTCTCAGGCACTTCTTCCTGGCTGCCATACTCACATCCTGTTAGACCATAGCTCTGTTGCTTTGACACAGTGGGTATATTCTGTATGGAAGAAGCCATCTCATAGTGTGTGTTGGACAAAGAAACTCATGAGAGTTAGATATTTTACTATACTTTCTTTAAATGAAAAGGTTTGACAATCATTTACTAATTTCTTCAGTAGAAAAATGATTTGAAGCTGGGTGTGGTGGATGCCTGTCATCCCAGCAGTTGGGGGTAGAAGCCAGAGGATCAGTAGTTCAAGACTAGCCTGTATTAATGTCTTTTCTATTGCTGTGATGAAACACCATGGGCAAAGCTACGTAGAGAAGGAAGGGTTTATTTTGGGCTTATGGTTCCAGAGGGTAGGAGTCCATCACCATCAAGACTGGGAATCGTAGCAGCAGGTGGGTGTGGTGACTGAGGCAGCTGGGAGCTCACATCTTGAGCCAGAGGCAGGAGACAGCGGGAGCAAACCGGGAATGGCATATGGCTTTTGAAACCTCAAAGCCCACCTTAGTGACACACTTCCTTCAACAAGGCCACACCTTCCCAAACCTCTTCAAATAGAGCCACCAAATAGGGACCAAGTATTCAAATTTGAGAGACTGGAGGACAATCATTCAGTTGACCATATTGGGCTATTTGACTACTTGATGCTGGGTCTCAGAGAATGAATAAAATAATCATGGTATTATATTGATTTATTGTCACTTAGCTTTTTTTTTCTTTTGGTTTTCTGAGACAGGGTTTCTCTGTGTGACCTTGGCTGTCCTGGACTCACTTTGTGGACTAGGCTGGCCTTGAACTCACAGAGACGCACCTGCCTCTGCCTCCCAAGTGCTGGGATTAAAGGCCTGTGCCACCACACCCAGCAATTGCTTATTATCTAATTAGACAGTTGTGAGATGCCATGTGGGTGCTGGGATTTGAACCCTGGTCCTCTGGAAGAGCAGCCAGTGCTCTTAACCACTGATCTGTCTCTGCGGCCCTAGCTTTTGTTAGTTTATACAGATACATTCTTTTTCTTAAAAGGCTTGTTACTGGTTACTTAAATTCTCCTTTTGATTTTGAAAGTAAATACTTTTATTTTTGTAGGATTGCTTTAGAATTTTTGGATGTAAGAGCCTTTTGTTCAAACACTCCTCATTTAAAAGGAAAATCTGCTATGAAAAAACGACATTTGGAAATTTTGGGCTATCGTGTTATTCAGGTATGAAACAGTCATGTAATTCAGCCTCTAAAGAGGCATGGCGGGGTGAGTATGGCTAGGTGCATCTATAATCCCAGTTCTGTGTGGGCAGAGATAGGTGGATCGTTGGAGCTTGCTCTACCAGCCAAGCTCTAGGAGCAGTGAGGGACCGTGTCTTAAGGGAATAAGGCAGAGAGCAACAGAGCAGAATACTGTTGGTCTCCTGCACACACACCCCACAGTTTTTCTAAAGGCATGGTGTACAGGCCTGAAATCTTAGGACTTGTCTGAGGCAGAAGGATCTCAAGTTTGAGGTTAGCCTGTCCCACATAGCAAGTTCAAGGCTAGGATCTATTACATAGTGAGATCTTGTCTCAAATAAATGAAGAGTTGGCAGTAGGCCTCATGCTTTCAGTCCTAGCATCTGGGAGGCAGGTGCACGTAGATCTCTGAATTGGAGGCTAGCCTGGTCTATATACTGTATTCCAGGCCAGCCAGAGATACATGGTGAGACCTTGTCTAAAAAACACAAAGTAATGTTACTGCACATTTGGCTTTTGCACGTCAGACATTACGGACAGGGTCTTAAGAGGAAAGGACTAAAGTGTCCTGCACAGACTATGTGGGAATGGCTTCCGTTGATGACGTAGGAGTGGGGATGAAGGCAACTGTGAGGCCGAATGGACTAAAGTGTCGCGCACAGACTATGTGGGATGGCTTCCGTTGATGACGTAGGAGTGGGCATGAAGGAAACTGTGAGGCCAAACATGTTTTCTACACGCAGCAGGAAAGCCCCACTTGGCTTCTTCTTCTTCTTCTTTTTTTTTTTTTTTTTTTTTTTTGGTTTTTCGAGACAGGGTTTCTCTGTGTATCTCTGGCTGTCCTGGACTCACTTTGTAGACCAGGCTGGCCTTGAACTCACAGAGATCCCCCTCCTCTGCCTCTCAGGTGCTGGGATTAAAGGCGTGCACCACCATGCCCAGCAAAAAGCATTTTTTTTTTAAAAGTGAATTGAAACAGGAATGTTTCAGCTTTTATTACAAGATGGCATAAAAAGTTAACAAAAGTAATTTCATTACTGTTTGGGGAGGAACTTACCAACTTGTCGTGTAAACAGGTTGTCCTTTTAAGCATTAAAGCATGACGACCTAAGAAATGATGTAAGCATATTTAATCCACGCCTGTGTGTTTCACCTCCCGACGCGTGCGCACACGGATGGGCAGTTTTCACAAGTTAAAGCCTGACAGAAATGCGCAGAGCCCACGGCCAGCCAACAGTCTGTGACGAAAACTGTGGCTTCCCTCTTTCCTTTAAAAATGTAAATCTACGCCGGGCGGTGGTGGCGCACACCTTTAATCCCAGCACTTGGGAGGCAGAGGCAGGCGAATCTTTGTGAGTTTGAGGCCAGCCTGGTCTACAAAGTGAGTCCAGGACAGCCAGAGCTGTTAACAGAGAAACCCTGTCTCGAAAAACCAAAAAAATAAAAAATTAAAAAAAAATAAAAATGTAAATCTATTTTAGTTTTTGTAAATATATTTTTATCTTTTTTTTTGTGTTTGGGTATTTTGCTTTTTGTATGTCTGTGCATCACATGCATGCCTGGGGTCCAGAGGGCCAGATCAAGTACTGCTTGTAATTAGCTGTGGGATTAAGGAAATACTCATTTAGGCTGGCTTGTTTTTGTTTTGTTTTAAATATTACTTTATGTACCATGGATGTTTTGCTTGTATGTGTGTCTGCACTCCACATGCCTGTCTGATGCCTTAAGAGGCCAGAAGATGGATCCCTGGAGCTGGAGTTACAGACAGCTATGACCCACCAAGTGGGTGCAGGGAATCAAACCCAGGTCTTCGGGGGGGGGGGGCAGCCAGTGATTGTAACCTCTGAGTCGTCTCTCTATCCCCATCTGTCTCTCCATTATTCCTAGTGGACTTGAGCATGGTAACATACTGTAGCCCTGCTGCTCTGGACCTCACTATGGTTTAGCCCAGCCTGGCCTTCAACCATTGGCACTCCTCCTACCTAAGCTTTCAGAGTGCTGGTGTTACAGCTGTGAGCCTGGTTCTTTCCTATTTGGGGGGTGGGGAGGAGAGCCAAGGTGCTAATCAATGATAGGCTTTTATTTATAACATTTCTGGAGGCTGAGAAGTCTCAGATCTAGGGCTAGCAGCTGTGGTTGGTGTCTATGGAAAGCCTATTTCCATATCTAGATGGTGCCTTCTTCCTGTGTTCACCTTTCTTAATTTTTTAGGACACACGACAAAAAATCAATAACCACACATAATGCTAGGTAACAAATCATGTATATACTCTTAGAGCATATCCTCAGAGACCAATCAAATCATTTCTACATGTTACAACTGTGTTGACATTTTATAAATCTCTGAAGCTATCATTAGAAAGCTTATATGTCTGCACACTAAACACAACAGGGAACTCCATCTGATGGTTGGGAAATCAAATGAAAAACACCTGTCGTTGTTTTAAAACTTTTATTGAAATGAATTGCTTACTTTGCAGGTCCCTTACTTTGAATGGAACTCTATGGCACTGTCAACAAAGGGTACACGGATGGAATACCTGAGAGAACATATATTCCGAGCAGGAAAACCATGACTGTGCTCTTAATTTACAATGACTGTGCCACACCACATTTGTAAAAAGTGGCTTACCTCAATTAAAAAAATGCTAAATGTAAATATTGTGAGTTGGAAAAGCCTGATGTGTTTGGGAATAAGAGATCCATTGTGGTTAGCGCAAATCAGGTGGAAAGTGGGTGGGAAGTGTAGTAAAGTCAGAGGTAACTAACAGTCAACCCGGTGTGACCTCACGGCTCCTCCGAATGAGCCACTGTAAAGTTTTAAGCAAGGAATGTTAAGAATACACATATTTTATACTTTTTAAGTATTTTATTTTTATCTTAAGCACACCTAAGTGGTATACCTTGTGGCAATCCTCCTGCCTCTACCTCCTGAGTACTGGAATTATACCTATGTGCCATCATGCCCAGCTAAGAACTCTTCTAATAAGTGAATTAATTCCAGCATTCTGGAGGTTAGATAGGATTGCTGCTATGAGTTCGAGGCCAGCCTGTGGTATAATAAGTTCCAAGCCAGCCTAGGCAATAGTGTGAGACACTGTCTCAAAACACCCCACACACACCTCAAAAAAAAAAATTGTAGCGGGCGTGGTGGCGTATGACTTTAATCCCAGCACTCGGGAGGCAGAGGCAGGCGAATCTCTGTGAGTTCGAGGCCAGCCTGGTCTACAAAGTGAGTCCAAGATAGTCAAGGATACACAGAGAAACCCTGTCTCGAAAAACCAAAAAAAAAAAATTTAGAACTCACAATTTTACTTTTTTTCTATTTTTTTTCTTCATGCATGAATATTTTATTTTGATCAAATCCAAATTCACCTTTCACTCCCCTCTCCGACTTCTCCTGGATCCCTCTCCCCCACCCCCTTCTAACTTTGTGCCCCTTCCTTTCTCTCTATAAATGTATGTTTTGTAACCTAGTGAGTCTGTTTAGTGTTGCTGCATGCACATGGGGTAGAGAGCTGCTCACGGTAGCATGGCCTGGGCCTGAAGAAAGCTGATTAGCTCTCTCTGCAACTACCGTGTTTCGAAACTAGGCGTGGGCCTTGTGAGCCTTGCCTGCCCAACCTTGAATGCTGATCAGCTTGATCTTCTGTAGCAAGCTTAGCTATTGAGAGTTCATGAGTGTAAGTGCCCGCTACTTTAGAAGGTATTGTTTGGCTCTTACAGTCCATCCCCTCATCTGGGGATGCTTTCTGAGTCCTGGGTGAGAGGGTGTGACACAAATACATTCCTTTCACAAAAATTGGGGTCTGTGGGAAGAGCAAGGTTGGAGGTGGGCTAGTATTGGGACAATCCTGAGTTCAGACATGCAATGTTTCCAGCATCTAAGATGTCCACTCAGTGAGTTTGGAGGTCACAGGGAAGGTCCAGGCTCCAGAAAGAAGTTTGGAAGTTGTCATTGGTATTTGATACCATGTGACTACATGGCGTCACTTAAGGTGTGATTGGAGAAGAGTGTGAGTGGAGGGGAAATGTGGAACTGTCCCCTCAGGCACTATAGCATTAAGAGGCAGAAAGAAGAGCCAGCAAGGGAGGCCCGTGAAGATCCATCCGTACACAGATGTGTGGTAGGAGTCAAGTGGTGATTATTAGTAGTTCATGACTTACATGGCTGAATCTGATGGTTACTATAGACTGAGGAGTCTGTCTGTACACCAAGAAAAACTGGGTGTAGAGCCTTACAACCCTTAAGATGGAGTCTTATGATGTTACCTAAGCTGGGCTCAAACTTATGTGTTCCAGCAGTCCTCTTGTGGAAGGCTCAAGAGCTGGGGTTTCAGACATATGCCACCACACCTGGCTCAGTCACCTCTTTTGCTGTTGGAAATTTAGCAAATAAGTGGCCCTGTTATGTAATTAAAGCTAAAAGTTGAACCAGTGACTACCCTCCTTCATACACCTTCTCCTTCAGACGTTTAAAGAAAACTCCCCATTACAGCTGCTGTGCTTAGTGCTGTGAAAACTATCATTCACTGGGTTTTAAATTTAAGCTGGGGCTGGAGAGATGGATCAGTAGGTAAAGGGGCTTGCCCCAGAAGTGGAGAACTCCCTGAGGCATGAGTGCTTCTACAGGAAGATGGGAGGCAAAGGAATCTACACAGAAGCTTGCAAGACAGCTCTCAGGCACAAATGGAGAAGCTACAGAGACCCTCTCTCTAATGAGGTAGGAAGTGAAGTAGACTGACCAGATGTTGTCCTCTGACCTCCACACACACACACACTGTGGCATGTGCAAGCATTGTTTACAGACACACAAAAAATATTACATTTTGATTTGTAAATAATTAATATGCCGATGTCACAAAAACAATAGGGAAAAGGACTGGAGATTCATTTATTATTACTCCTTAAACAGCATTTCCAGTCATCATCATTGTAATGCACAAGATTCCTGTCATAGCTCAAAACAAGGAAAGGTTTCTGTTATTCAAAGGTTTTCTTTAGAATGTAGACATATGCATTTCATTTATAATAGAAAACAAGTGTAAATGTACCTTAGGAATACAAAGGATTAGTAAACAGCTCAGATTTAGAAAGCTCATTTTTTAAGAAAGATTTAACAAAAGTACATTGTTGGACTGAATACTAAACTTAGCAAATGATTTTCTACTCTGCCCACTTGGCTACACTGTTTTACATCATAGAAACTACATGAATCGATGTAATCCTGCATGAATCATTGTACAGGTTTAAAGACAATAAATTAAAGCTCTCTTGTCCCAACAAGCCACCTCTCAAACTTGTTTTTGTTACCTTGTTTACAGTTTAGACAGTTTGAACAGATTTAAGCGTGTTGCTAGGCAACTAGCTCCTGAAGCATAACGTATTTCTTTCAACATCCCAGCCCATTCTTTTTTATCATCTTCATACCTGATGGAAGAAAAAAACAAGCAGCCTTTAATGAGAGAGTTTTGTAAGTTTCTTTGTATTCAGTATAAAAATGGGATCTCTGAAAAAAAAATCCCACTGCTTCCTACCCAAAGTGCCTGCTGTTAAATAACTTTTGAATTTCTTTCAAAGTATGTACACTGTGAATAAGCATAGACCATTATATTGGAATTGGACTGTTCAGAAAAAGTAACAGACAGCTGAGTGGTACATCATCATCCACCCTGGGACTGGTGAAGATTGCTGGTAAAGAGTCGGGAGAACTCAGAAAAGCAGGACATAGCCTGAATTGCGATTTCAATCATTCTCACTTACTAGTGCCTCAAGTGGCACCTGACAGAGTTTTGATCCTAAACATGATCCCCTCTCTCTCTGTTGTTTGAGGACTGCTCTTAGGCTATGCCCTGGCCTGTCATAAAAACTGGTCTTTATCTCTGAGTACTCAAGGTTACACAGATACAATTTGCATTGCCTCAAAATATGCACTTGACATCTCATTGGAGTTTGAGGCCAGCCTGGGCTATACATACATAATGAGTTTGAGGCCAGCCTGGGCTATTGTATGAGATCCTGTCTCAAAATACAATGGAAATTTATTTTGCATGTCACAATAGAAGGGTTGATAAGATTAGAGAATGGGGAACACTAAACATCTGTTTGTTCTTTGTTTTCTTGTCCCTTTGCGTATGTGGCTACACAGGTTTGATAGGAAGCAGTGGACAAATGAACAGCCATCTGCCTCTAGGTCAATAATACTAAGTTAATAGAGAAGACTTGCAGATCACTCAGAGAGGGCTTGTTATAATTGCTGGCTCCCACATTGTCCAAAAGTCAGGCCTAAGAATTTGCATTTTAAAGCTTTTTTTTGTTTATTTTATGTGTATGAGTGTTTTCCTTGCATGTGTGTCTCTGATCATCTGTGTGCAGAGCCTGCAGAGGCCAGATAAGGGAGTTGGATCTTCTGGACTAGAGTTACAGATGGTTGAGCTGCCATGTGGGTGCTGGGAATCATGCCAGGCCCTCTGGAAGAACAGCTTGTGCTCTTAACCTCCGAGCCATCTCTCCAGCTCTGAGAATTCGGATGTCTAGCAAACCCACATGTTGTTGACATTGCTTTGAGAACTACTGCCGTAATCATGAATTCTCAAGTTTGACTACACGATGGAACCACTTGGAGATGCTAAAAAAAACCCTCCTGCCTGGTCCCTCCAAAGAGACCTTGTTGGTCTGACATGTGGCCTGGGGGTAAGCATTTTTGTGAAAACCTGGAAAGTGTTGCAACACAACTTGAGTATTATTACTCTAGATGTTACCCCAAGTCAGAAAACAACAGAATCATCCAAATTTACATTTCCATTGCTAGGCAAGGCTGTGATGGGTGCCACACACCCCACCCCAGCCCCCAATCTCTTGGGTTTTCAAGCTCTTCTTGTGCATGTAAAATTATTTTGGAGATCTGTCAAGTTTCCAAAGCCCACATCACATCCCAGATCAGCTAAACTCATCAGTTAGGAGTGGGAGAGAGGCCCTGGTACCTCGGAAGCTCTAGTGATTCCACTGTGCAGCAAATGTGGGAACTACTGCCCAAACAGAAAGATGGATCACAGAAGAGGATTCCCTTTTGAGGTTCTCATAGCAACTGTAAGGGGCCTGTCTAGCAGGAAAAGCTGCTCTTTTCTTTCCCTTGCTGCCTACTACTTCCTCTTGCTGGGGCAGCATGGCTTTGACGACATCGGAACTCAGTGACTCAGGTGAAGTTTAGATAGTTGTTGGAAGTTTCTTCCCGTCAGTGTCTCTCACTGAGGTTTCAGGAAACAGTAAATTTTGGGTCCTAAGGCTTGGCTCTAGTCTATTTTAGAAGTGTCACAGGGGATTGCTCTGCAGTCAGGGTTAGGGGCCACTGCCTAGTCACACTTGGCACCTGTTCTTCCAAGCCTCTAATGTTTCTACTATTTCTTTCTGTTTCTGTTGATTCCAGTATTTTTTTTTTTTTTTTTTTTTTTGGTTTTTTTGAGACAGGGTTTCTCTGAATATCTCTGGCTGTCCTGGACTCGCTTTGTAGACCAGGCTGGCCTCGAACTCACAAAGATCCGCCTGCCTCTGCCTCCCAAGTGCTGGGATTAAAGGCGTGCGCCACCACCGCCCGGCAGATTCCAGTATTTTTGTATCTTACCTTGCCAATTCTACACTCCACGATCCTTTGTTTTCCTCTTTTGAGGGAAAGAGAGATTGCAATGAACTATGTTTTGTAGCTACTTTACCCTCAACACAACTAGTTACTAAAACTTAGGATTTTTTTTTAAGTCTTTAGAGACAGGGTTTCTCTGTGTATCCTTGATTATCCTGCACTCACTTTGTAGACCAGGCTGGCCTTGAACTCACAGAGATCCGCCTGCCTCTGCCTCCCGAGTGCTGGGATTTGAACTCAGGGTTAAGTCCTTTGGAAGAGCAGTCAGTGCTCCTAACCTCTGAGTCATCTCTCCAGCCCCCAGGAAAGAATTTTTTTTTTTTTTTTTTTTTTTTGGTTTTTCGAGACAGGGTTTCTCTGAATATCTCTGGCTGTCCTGGACTCGCTTTGTAGACCAGGCTGGCCTCGAACTCACAAAGATCCGCCTGCCTCTGCCTCCCAAGTGCTGGGATTAAAGGCGTGCGCCACCACCGCCCGGCTCAGGAAAGAATTTTTTAAAGCATATGTATGTATGTATGTATATTGTATTATACATACATGTATTGAATTATAGAGCTCCTGGTGCTCTGTGCCCTGCCACGAACTGTCCATCCATCAGGAAATGTCTAAGGCACAGAAGAATGGTTTGGTGAAGGTACTCACTAGCCTTTCAGCCCTGCAGCTCACGGTCAGAGACTACACCACCTGCTGGTTGGGTCTAGAAGAAATAATACCCACTTTTTGGTCTCAAGTGCAGTGCTCTGCCTTCATTGATTGGACATAACGAAGTGTGCCAATGAATCAAGTAGGAATCTTGTTAAAATGCTTTTAACTTCTGATGCAGGAGGTGTGTGGTGGGGTCTGGGATTCTGCATCTCCAAGCAGCTCCAGGGACTGCTGATGCTGATGTTCTACAAGCCATACCCTGGGGAGCAGGGTGCCAGCCAGTCTGAGAACAGGCCTCTTGAAGACCTCCAGCCTTGGCAGTAGGGCTGGCCTTTAAACTGGTGGGAGAGCATGTAGCATGGACTCACTTAGGTTCTCCGTAGGCACCCAAGAGCCCCCTCCTGGAAGTCAGTCATCAAGCACCATCTCTGGGCTAGCAGCAGGAACCACTCACTGTAAGTATCCTGAGGGAACCTATCAGTCACCTGATGCCCTGCAGGACACTATGGTCTCCACATGGAATTTATGCTCCTGTGACCTCCAGGATAGATCTTGGTTTCCATCTGATATTTACTGTATCTGACACTGTGGTACAAGTGTCTCCTGCCCTTTAAAAACATTCTTTGACTAAAATAGTTCTGTTGCGTAACCACTGCATATTTGGGAGAATTGCCCAGCAGCTGTCTGGGGGATAAAATGGATAGCTACTTTCACTTTTTTTTTCTTTTTAAAAAAGCATTTACTGCTAGTGGCACATGCACTTTTAAAATGTCTTTAATCCCAGCACTTGCAGAGGCTGGGGGATCTCTCTGACTTTGAGACCAGGCTGGTTTACAAAGCAAGTTCCAGGACACAGGACAGCCAGGGCTATTACCCAAAGAAGCCCAGTCTCAAAAAAAAAAGAATAATCAAACAGTTGAAAGAATAAATTATATTTAATGAACTCATGTAAAACTCAATAGGCTAAACATTTCTTCAGTGCTATGTTTTTAAAAATAATTTTTAAGCCGGGCGTGGTGGTGCACGCCTTTAATCCCAGCACTTGGGAGGCAGAGGCAGGCGGATCTCTGTGAGTTCTAGGCCATCCTGGTCTATAAAGTGAGTCCAGGACAGCCAGAGCTGTTATACAGAGAAACCCTGTCTCAAAAAACCAAAATAATAATAATAATAATAATTTTAAAATGATTTTTTAAAAATATGCATTGGTGTTTGTCTGGTGTATGTGTATCTGTGTGAGGGTGTCAAATTCCCTGGAACTGGAGTTACAGACAGTTGTGAGCTGCCATGTAAGTGCTGGGAATTGAACCCGGGTCCTCTGGAAGAACAGCCAGTGCTTTTTTTTTTTTTTTTGGTTTTTCGAGACAGGGTTTCTCTGTGTATCCTTGGCTGTCCTGGACTCACTTTGTAGACCAGGCTGGCATCGAACTCACAGAGATCCGCCTGCCTCTGCCTCCCGAGTGCTGGGATTAAAGGCGTGCGCCACCACCGCCTGGCCAGCCAGTGCTCTTAACCACTGAGCCATCTCTCCAGCCCCCAGCACTGCGTTTTCTTAGGAAATGAACTGTTCTGAAGGAAAGTAAGCCACTCTGCCCTGTGGGGTGGCTAGTGTGGTACAGTCTTAAAGGTAGAATTGGGCAGAAAAACTCAACTGTCCTGACTTGTTTTACAATGAAAGAAACCTGCCTAGGGCTGGAGAGGTGGCTTAACAGTTATAAGAGCACTCACTGGCTGCTCTTCCAGAGGACCCAGGTTTGATTCCCAGCACCCACATGACGACTCACATCTGTCTGTAGCTCCAGCTCCAGGGGATCCAGCCCCCTCTTCTGGCCTCCAAATGCATCAGACAGGCATGTGGTGCAGACATACATACAGACAAAACACCCAAATACATAAAATAAGATTTTTTAAAAATTAAAATAACAAAAAATGAAGAAGCCAGGGTAGATGCCTTCTTTCCTTAGTCTCACAGCTAATCACAAGCAGTACTTGGTCAGAAAGTGGCATATTCGAAAATTCAATTAGGCTTGAAGCTTGTAGTATACCACTGACACGCAGCTTGCATGATGGGAAAATCTGGCTTATTTACTATAAAATTGCTTATCAATTATCTGATTTGATACTTGTTTCAAAGAATTAGACTGAGGAAAACTTACTTCCATATGTCATTGACTTCAGTAGGTGCAAACTCTTTAGACTCCAGCTGAATCATTGCAAAGCCGCCGATGGCGTACAGGGATCCCGCCAGGCTGACCAGACTGATGGAGCTTCTTTCTTGGGGGAATTCTGTCATCATTTCCCATCTAGATATTTTAGTTAAGATGTGGTCAACACAAAATGTACAGAAAGACACCATTTTAGTGTAATTTTGTTATTTTTAAAGGATGTGTGTGTGTGTGTGTGTGTGTGTGTGTGTGTGTCTGTGCAGACACACATCCATAAATAGGTATAAAACTAAAAACCTAGAGGGTTTACAGTTTTGTGTGCAGGTTTACACTTTTTTATTTTAGACAGGGCTTCACTATATAACTGTGGCTGGCCTGGAACTCAGAGATTTGTCTGCTTGACTCCCTAGGACTGCCCAGCAAGGTCATGGCCCACTGAGTCCAACAGAGCTAAGCTTTTTGCATTGGAGCATTTACTCCTATTATCCACTCTTCAAGAACATCATTTTTTTTTTTTTTTGGTTTTTTGAGACAGGGTTTCTCTGTGTGTCTCTGGCTGTCCTGGACTCACTCTGTAGACCAGGCTGGCCTCGAACTCACAGATATCCGCCTGCCTCTGCCTCCCAAGTGCTGGGATTAAAGGCGTGCGCCACCACCGCCCGGCTAAGAACATCATTTTTAATGATCATTTAAATCTAGTTCTGTGAAAATTCTTTCTGATTTTCAGATATCAAAATTATTTTTTAGAGAGCTGGGGAGAGGGCTCAGCAGTTAGGGGCACTGGCTGCTCTTCCAAAGGACCTGGGTTCAAATCCCAGCACCCACATGGCAGTTCACGGCTGTCTGTAATTGCTGGGTGTGAGACCACGCCTTTAATCCCAGAACTCCAGGAGGCAGAGGCAGGTAGATCTCTGTGAGTTCAAAGCCAGCCTGGTCTACAAAGTGAGTCCAGGACAGCTAGCCAGGCTTATTACACAGAGAAACCCTGTCTCAAAAAACCAAAAAGAAAAAAAAAGAAGCTTATAAAGCATTCATAGTTTATGAATGTCACTTGTTAACAAGTGATTGTGTGGACAAGTGCTGGGATTAAAGATGTGTGCCACTGGGGCTGGAGAGATGGCTCAGCGGTTAAGAGCACTGACTGCTCTTCCAAAGGTCCTGAGTTCAATTCCCAGCAACCACATGGTGGCTCATAACCATCCACAATGTGATCTGATGCCCTCTTCTGGCTGCAGGTGTGCATGCAGAGAGAGCACTCATATACATAAAATAAATAAATAAATCTAAAAAAAAAAAAAAAGATGTGTGCCACTATGCCCAGCCCAAAAAAAATCTTTTAATTCTTAAACTGCCCATTGCCCATCAGATCTCTTAAGACCTGCATATTTATCTGTGTTTATACAGTTTTTCAGAGGTAATAATGCCTTTGTTAAATGGTTAGATGTATAAAGTCAGTGCAGGGTCACAATGTGTCAGCATTAACTCATGAGTCATACATTCCTAATGACAAACACATGGGGTGGGGAGTGGGAAGTACTTCTCCCACTAAGTACGAGGTGCTTTCTGGCTTCCTCTCCCCATGCCTTAGAAATCGTAGTTGTTACTTAAATGCAACAACTAACTGTACAGGATTCACATGCTGTAGCAAAGCAACTCACTTATTGGTTTTGAGGTCAAAAGCTTCGACTGAAGCTGAAAGACCATCTTCAGTGACCCCTCCTGCGATCACGATTTTGCCTTTATGGATTGCCACTCCAAACATGGAACGAGGGGTTTTCATTGGGGCCAGATCTTTCCAGTCTCCTTTCTTGGGGTTGTAGATAAACACCCTATTTGTATACTTTCTGTGAACATAAAAAGACAATAAATGTTCCTTTTAGAACCTCTTGTTTTTGTGTGTGAAAGCAACTTTATAACAATTTAGTTCTGTCTCTGAGGAGCGCACAGCACTTCAATTAAAGGAATCTGGGATGGTTTAGGGGAAGGATGTAACTTGGTGTCAGAGTGCTAACCATGTGTGAGGCTCTGAGTTCAAATCCTGAAAAAAAGTTTTTCTCAGTGAGTCTAGCCTTGCCTACATAATATTTAAAAAAAAAAACATTGTGATTGTAGATTACGTAAGTAATCATGTAGGCTGACTAATGATGAAAACAGTTTTATATGAAACTAAATGAAACACTTGGACTCATCCAAATTATTCTCAGGATGGGCCAGGATGGGTTTCTTAAAGTTGTCCAATACTGATTAATAGTTCTGAATTCCCAGTAGTAACCAGTTTAGTAATGCCAAGAAACAAACAAAAGCCCTTTTTTCTTAATCTGAAAAAAGACCAGACATAAACATTTCCTTTAAGACTTGACTATGGCAAGGTCTTGGTGAGTACAGAATAGAGAATCATATTTACTAGGGAAATTCACTGTGTCCCCCAGCTAGCTCCCAAGTACTTGAGATTGGACTCAAGTGTGTCCCCCTGCTCTACACCAAGTACTTGGGGTAGGACTCCAGGCCTCCCATGTTCTAGAAAGTACCACTGAACCACACCCTTAGCCTCAGCCCCTACTTTTAGCTAATGATTCATTTCAAAGTCCTCAACTTTGCCACTTGCTAGGCAATGCTGTCTAGATAATAAGATTCTCGAGATTAATATATTATTTCTGGCAGACACGAATGCTTTTTATTGACATATTTACTTCCTGGCTACTGATGTGTTATCTGAAGGAAACAATTTAAATCATTTTGGTAGAATTCCAATGTTTCCAAAGCCATAACACATTTAATGGAGTGTTCATTCCATTTACCCAGAAAAAAAAAGCCCAAATTAATAGTGCATGTACATCCTTAATTATTCATTTGATGGAAAAAGCAAAGATTAAAGAAGAAATATGGAAGGCAGAGGTAGGCGGATCTCTGTGAGGTCAAGGCCAGCCCGGTCTACAGAGTGAATCCAGGACAGCCAGAGATATAGAACCCCTGTCTCAAAAAACAACAACAAAAGAGATATGGAGAGACAGAATTAAAAAAAAAAAATCATTCACTGCCTGCTGGGTCACATTTTCTGTGCTGTATTTATCATTTTAATTGAATAAAACTAATTACCTCCAGAATACAGAGTTCTTTACTTGACACAGAAGTTCGCATTTGGCTTTCTTTTTATACAACTGTATATCTTTTAGTTTGTTTCTTTGTTTTTTTTTTTCCACCTTGGAGGTCTGAAATCCTGGGCTCAACTGATTTTCTGGCCTCAGCCTGGGACACAGGTGCATGCCACTGTGCCCAAGTGTACCCTTACAATTCATAATTTGGGTTGCCTTTCTGTGGTTGGGCAGGTCTACTAATAATTAGCCTGGACAATGATAAGAAGCCAAGTAAGGCAGCGGTTCCTGGGATGGGAGACTTCACACTGTAATTGAAGGTGGTCATTTGACTAGATGGGTTACTGACTTAACCTGACCCCAGGAACATTCTCTGAGATATAAGATCTCTCTCCTAACTAGAGACCGCCTAGAAAGTGGTTCTCAACTTTCCTAATGCTGCGACCCTTTAATACTGTGCTGATGCCTGACCATAAAATTATTTTTGTTGCTACGTTATAACTATTATTTTACTACTGTTATGAATCATAATGTAAATATCTGTGTTTTCCAATGGTCTTAGGTTACTCCAGTGAAAGGGTAGTATGAACCCCAAAGGGGTCGTGACCCACAGATTGAGAACCTGTGGCCTAGCAGCCAGGATGGGTTCATGGATGAGATGTATTCTGGTTTTCTCACAAGGAACTAGCTAGAAGTAGTGAGTGGTAGACATGAGAGGGAGTAAATCACCGGCGTGTTGCAGACAAACACCTGTACCTTTCGGTTACTGTCCCTTTCCATTTCAAACTGATGGAAATTTTCTCTCGTGCACATAAAGCACAAATCCACATTATTTTCTGTGTACTATTTTGCCAATGGATATGCCTCAATGTCACGTTAAAGGGTACATCGGAAAACTTTATCTACTGGCTCAGCAGGTAAAGGCGCCTGCCCCTTCGGCCTGATGACCTGAGTTCGGTCCCTATATCCCACATGGTGGAAGGAGAACTAACTCATCAACATTGTCTTCTGGCCTCTGCATGTGTGCTGTGGGAAGTGTGCCACCTTACGTTATTTATACACGTACCCTAACAACAAAATCAAAAATTTAAATGTTAATCTTATGTTTGAGTAAGAAAGCCTTCTGGTCTTGATGTAGTAAAATTTGGTTATAAAGCAGCTAAGTTAGAGACTGATTGTGCTCCTAGATGCTGCTTTTCCACTCATGGGATGCTCATGGTTGGGGATTGTGCTCACCTGGCAATGTGCTACATGCCTATTTGGTCTAGTGACTTTTTAAAATAATTTATCTATTTTTATTTTATGTACATTGGTATTTTGACTGCATGTATGTCTATGTGAGGGTGTCAGATCCCCTGGAACAGTAGTCACAGACAGCTGTGAGCTGCCATGTGGGTGCTGGGATTTGAACCCTGGTCCTCTGGAAGAGAAGCCACTGCTCCTAACCACTGAGCCATCTCTCCAGCCCCTGGTCTAGTGACTTTTTTTTTTTTATAAGTACTTTATTTTTTTTTCAAGTTACATCTCAGTCGCAAACCCTTCCCTATTCCCCCTTCCTGTCCCACCCTTCCACCCTCTTCCCCCCCCAACAGCTTCTCTTTTCATTCCAACAAATGGTTCTTTCTCTTATAACAGTAAATTCTATACAAAACAGCAGAATTAAATATGCTACATTTATGAGAGTTAAATGGCCCAGTATACCTTCCCAATATCCAGTTCATACATATTTGGCCCCTGACTTTAACCTTCTACCTTCTAACCATCTCCATGAGTTTAAAGTTCTATAACTGACTTAGCTTTCATACTAACTTGCATCACTATTATAACCATCTTCTTAGATCTAGAACGCCCTCTTGATTCCTAAACAACTCAAAATTTAGCTATGAGACTCAAGCTGTCTATTCTTCAACCACCTCAGAGAGCTGAGAAGGATAAATATATCTGATTATATAGGAAGTGCAGGGACTGCAGCTTCCAATACTAAGAAATGACAAACCAGTGACTACCTGGACAGTTCCCATTTTCTCTCCATACATTCCAGCATCAGTCTTCAGCCTTTTGGTCCTGTTTCTCTGACAGACATTTATTGTAGAGCAGGGATTGTGAAAGACTAACCTACCCTGTCTTGGCAGAGCTAGGCTGTCGACTTCCCTGCTACCAAGTTTTGTCCTTTTTGGACAGCAGTCTGTCTGCAGTTGAAGCAAGGAGTTTTTACATGCCAAGAGATAGGCTTGCCACTAATTCAACCATCTCACACTGGAGATTCTTCGATGCTTTTCTTCTACTTGGAGTAGAATAGGGGGTGCTGTCAGGAGCTGATATGTCATGATATCAAAAAAAATCTTAATTTAAGACCACATCTTTGAATGCCATATTCTGCAGATCTCTTGGGGTTTTTGAAGATGCCCTATCTATCTCTTGTATTTAGATAAGCAAATGTTGCTTGTCTCTTAACAACTTGATTACTGAGTAGCTTAGAGAATATCTGTGATAGACTGTCTTAGTAGCTAACAAGGTGACATGCATGCATGACTAGGAGTTTGTTTTTCTTAACTATCCTAAACAGTTTAAGACGGTTGGTATCAAGAGGCCAGAGCTTCACATTTCATTTTTAAGTATCTCTAGGTACGATACCATTAGGAAGCGTTACCTTAAATTTTGTATCAATATACAAAGATCTATTCAAATGTGGCTAAATATACTCTTAATTTTGTATCAATATACAAAGATCAATGCCTATGCGGCCCAATACAATCTTAATATTGCGTCCATATACAAGGGTCAATACCATTGTGGCCAACTGTAATCTTAATTTTGTATCAATATACAAATATCAATACCGACGTAGACCAATACAATCTTATTTTTGCACAATAAACAATGGTCAATACCACTTTAGCCAAATATACTATTAATTTTGTATCAATATACAAGGGTATAAGGGCATATTCAATAATGTGACCTTTCTTCTTGATCCTTCCTGTGCTGTCTATGTCTCAATTTTTCTCAAGTCCGTGCATTCCTACATAGGAGATAAAGAAGGATACAGAAAAGGGAAAGAAGGAATACCCTGGGTCTAACCTCCAAAATAAAACATTATTTTTCTTCAAAAATAATTACTATTTCTTCTAATAACTTTTCAAATTTTTATTTGCATTTTTATCTGCAAAATATGATGTGAGAGAGCCAAAGTCCTGTTTCAATATATAGTCTCAAAGAAGAAGAAGAAACCCTAGCAATCCTCACTTGGATGTAAATAAAATCAAAAGGAAACTTTAGGGCACTTACTTGTCATCTGTCTTTCCGCCTAGACAGTATATCATTCCATTATGTGATATCACATTATGGCCGTAAACTTTAATTGGAAGATTTTTTACTTCACTCCATTTTGCAGCCCTAAAATTAGATGATAATAGAATTCATGTTCCAGCTGATGACAATATGAATCTGTTGTGGGCATGCTTAAGGAACAGAAATATTATGGGAATATTATGTAACTTACACAGGATCATAGCATAATACGGAATCCAGTGAAGCCTCTGTTTGAAGGTCTTTGCCGGCAACCACATAGATTTTGTCTTCAACCTCTCCCAGACCAAAGAGACACCTGGCTGATGGCAGAGGTGGAAGTCCGACCCACTCAGATGTTATGTTATCAAGCTGAAAAAAGTGGGTTATGGAGATTGGTAGAAAAATGTTACCAGGTGTAACTAAGAAGCATAAAATATTTCATGTATTGTTCAAAATTTACAGAGGTGGCCGGAGATCTTGTTAAACTATAATCCTAAGTATTATATTTTAGCTTAGAATTACTAAAAAGAATGAGAAAATCTACTTGGCCCATGAAGATAAAATACCAAAACAACAACTACAACAAAAACAAAAGACAAAAATTCCAAGAAGACATCACAAAAGACGAGAGAATACAATAAAACTGTTAGGTTAGTTAATGCAGATTCTTGTCAAATTTTCATCTGAAGTTGCCTCGTTCAATTTTGAGACAAGGAATCTTAATACTTTTGGGACTCTGGGGAAAGACAGGGTGTCTATGTTAGGGGTCACGGTATGCTAATGACCCTGAATGCTATATTTAACACACACTTCCAAAGCCAGCCCCGGACAGCTGGTCTTGCCGCTCAGTTCACAGGCAACTGAGAGAGGCTGGGCAGTATCACTTTTCCATCTTTTAACCATGTCTAGGTTCCCTATGCTTTATTGGTTTGGGTACGGGAAAATACTCATTTCAATGCCCTTGTTTTGGGTGGAGTCATCCTAAATATCCTCTTTCTGGTTTATGCTAGAAAGTAATCTGGCTTGCAAGTCAGCCGTGGTGTCCCTGTTAGTGCCATGCTCTGGTCTAGGTGATTCTGGCTGGGCTGGCATTTATTTTGGCACTTATACTTTCTAAAATCTTAACATGGTCCTTTTACATTTCCAAGGAAACTTTTTCTGAGAGGTTTAGCTGCAATTTGTGTGCCACTTCCAGGTTGCAGAAAAGAAATGCATCAAACTGGGGTTGATTCCTAACACAGCTGGTATGTATATGGGGGAGTACTATGTAATAGAAATAACAATAAACGTTGATGGAAGTTTGACTCTGTGAAAAGCTCTGTACATAACGCTCAGACATGTAACCTCAGTTGGTGTCCCATCAGGCACAGAGAGGTTAAATCACTTGCCCAATGTCACATGGCTTTTTAGGTGGTTTTCAATACCACACTAATAAATTTATATGTGTTTTGTTGTTTGTTTGTATGAGTCAGGGTCTCATTATACAACTTGGGTCCTTTTTTTTTAATGGATCAACAGCTATCACAACCCCAAACCCGAGGGCCCAGTTCCCATACAGACTATGTAGTACCTACCTGGTTATCTAACCCTTGGAGCATTTTCTATAGTGGATGATCAGTAGGTTGCCAGCCAACTCCTTTAGGGGATGAGTTCTCAAGCTATTTAACTTCTAGATCCCACTCTCCTCATTGCTAAAATTAGGGTTTATACCTGGAATATTTCAAAGCTTAGTGCGGTATAAAACTTGATGGATGTATTAATTCCATGGAGGAGGGGAAACAACTCTTAACAAGGCCAACAATTCCCATGGTCTATTTGCAGCATAGGCCAAGTGTGAATTCACTCTGAATTTAACACATCTCACACATGCAGGCAAGCAGAAGAATAGGAAACCCGAAATTCTCATACAAAGTTCTCTCTTATGATTTTAATTCAGGCATCTTGTTCTGTTTGTGCTTTTTAGAAGTAGCAAGGGAGATGCCCTTCCAACTTGTATAACTGTTTCAGTGGCCCGTGCTTAGACAGGAGACTCTCCTGGAAACTGAGGCACAATAAAGGGAAAAAGAAGTAATAGGATGGAGATAATAAAGATTAAAATGAGTACTTGAAAATAAAGAGAGGGAGGGCTCTGGATATATTTTTAAAAGGTGTGTGTCTGTGTATGCAAGCTCTAACAATGAATTAGGTCCCTAGCCTTATAAGTCAATATACTAATATGAAGTGGAATAAAGCCTTCAGGAATGCTGAGAATTATTCTATTGTAACTGTTCCTTGGATCTATGATTATATATCTGTCTAACCTATCTGTCTGTGCCTGTCTACCTGTCCATTTGTGTTTTGATATTTTTCACTTGCCAGATATATTTACAACCTGTTTCATTGGACTTGCCCTTTCTAAAGTTAATCTGAATTTTAAATTAGGTCTTGGAGAAATTTCTGGGTCATATTCAAATACTTTTGCCCATGTTTTTCACTGGAACTTAGAAAATTAAGAAACATGATTAGCATATATTATTGTGGCTACATTTTTCTGACCTTAGAGCAACTTGCTGAAAGGTAGTATTCTGTGAACACATGGTATGCTGCATATTTTAAGAGCATGCAGTGACTATGGTATGACACTCTACACTTGCTTATCTCTGGCTTTTCCAATTGAAGTGCCTGAAAACCTGAGGCCACAATTATCTGTGACCTAAACAAATTCTCACTGATCTAACCACAAGCCACGAAATATTGATATTGGCAGTACTGAAGGAGCACGGTTAAGTCACGGAGTGATTCATCAGCTGCTAGGTACATTGATGGCATGAAACAAATTCTCCTCAACTAAGCTGGAAAGGATTGGTTAGTTCAGGAAGATTTTGCTTTCCTGGAAGTTTTTATGGTTACACCAAACAGATGATTAAGTCATAGTAATATGTACCTCTAACTCTGAACAAATAAATGTAATATCATAGATGATACCTTTTAAATGCAATTCAAATAGTGACACTTATAAAGGCAGTGGGTTTTTTTATATATTCCAAAGTATACAGAATATATGCAAGAATTCTTTCTTTTTTAATAAAATTTTTTATATAGTAACAATAAATAAATGAAATGCTACTTTCCCAAGCCTCCAATTAAAGGGAAAAAATAGAAAAGCAGACCAATTCCTATTTCCTTGCAATTTACATAGTGTGTAAAGCAGTATGGTATAGGCAAATAACTTTGTTTAGGAAAAGACCCTAACCTATTCATCAGATAATAGTGTTAAAGATTATACATTTGGTTTTTAGCAAAATACTGAGCTTTGAAGGATTATAATTACCAGCAGCTACCTATACAGTATTAGAGGGAAAAAGTGGAAAGAAAATCTTGAGTCATGGGTCAGGTGTAAGGGCTTCCTTCACCACATCTTTTTATTAAATAAGAATTCTAAGTATTTCTGCAAACACTCGTTAAGTACCAAAGTTAAGAGGGCACAGTAGGATATGAATGTGAACAATATGTAATCAGCCCCCCAAATCCACAGACTGCCCAATGAATGGCGAATAACAGCCTCTGCTTCCTTACCTGGAAGAAGTAGGACTGCAGGGGTTGATCCTTATTTTCTTCATCCACATAGAGTCCTCCGACCACGTAGATCTGATTCTGTTGGGTAACAATACTGGAATGATTTCTGGGGATCTGCTCGGCTAGAGCAGTAAGGTAACACTCATTTTCCGTGGGGTCATAAGCCACTGCAGCTGTGTCATTGACCAAGAGGATGAGATCCTTAACAAACATTCCATGCCTGGGAATATCGTTCAGGTAACCAGGAAGCAAGTCTTCATCCCCAACATCACCGTTCACCTCGCCTGCCCCCGCCTTCTTCTCTGCTCTTTTGCTGGGTTCTGGGAGTTTGCCTGCGAAAGCGTCCTTGAGAACTTTGATTTTTTTCTGGATTTCTGGGTTGCTTTTAATTATGTCATCTTTCTCGACATGATCTTTGAAATATTTTTCGGCCATAAGGCGAAAACGAATACAATCAAACACTTCACTAAGATTTTTTGCCCTGTTTTCTTTGTCTGTCCTCACCCATTTCATTACTGCTTCAAATACAACCTCCTCCTTTTCTATGTTGAGACTGTCATTTGAAATGACCGAGATCAGCTCCTGCGGGGACAGTTGCATGAAGTCTTCTTCCTTACAAATCTGTACAAAGTGATCTGACACAAACTCCCGGGCAGAAATGGCGAGTCTCGGGCAGTCTAGAAGAAGCCCCAATCGTAAGATGGCCAGACAATTGCCGGGAGCCAGTCTTTTCTGAAGGTAAGACACACAGACCGTGAACACCGATGGGATCTGGAAGCGGCTGGACAGGGCGAAGATGTCTTGCACGTTTCCGTCATTGAGATCGATACTGGCAGAGTACAGGTATTTGATAATCAAATCAAGTATGGCAGGATCCACGTTATCTAGTGCTACTTCCTTTTTTTTCTCCTCCTCAATTTCAGATAAAAAATACTCACGGAAGTAAGGACTACACGCGGACAGTATCAGTCTGTGGCAAGGGAGACTTTTGTCACCTGCTTTTAGGGTGCAGTCGATGAATTTTTTCTCTTCCAGGAGATCTTTTAGACCATCCTGAAGAAGGGTGGATTGGTAAAGCCGGAGTTCCTCTGCAAGCTCCCGTTGGGAATCCATTCTGTGAGGAACCTGGGTAAGGAAGGGGACACTGAGGGTCTTCGCTCCTTGCTGCACACAAGTCTAGCTGTAAAAAGGCAGATCAGTGTGCCCGGCGCAGCCTGAAGCCTTTGCAATTTAATCCTACTGGCTAAATATAGACACCAGCTCTAACAACGGGAATTCAGGATTGCTGGTTTGGAAAGGAGTGTTGTTCAGCTGTCTGAGATTGAAAGAAACAACTGGATCCTCTGGTCACTAAGGAAACTGCTAAGAAACAAGACACTTAGGTGAAGCGGAAAGCTTTGAAATATAGAAACCCTTGGAACATATGTTAATAAAGGGTGTTCACAAGAAAATGCTTCCTGAACTAAGAGAAAAAATGGATCATAGAAAAATGAGTCACTCCTCTAAAAATGGCCTAGTGGCAAGCTACTTGGTTAGCCGAAATAATGATGCCAACCAAGGTCAAGAATATGAGGTGAGTTCATTTCAATTCTCATAAGCACGAGTCCAACGGTTTAAAACATCAAATATTACTTTCTATTCAAAGCAGATAGAATTTTCTTTTCCATGTAGGAAACATAGTGTACTTATTTTTATACACTTATCTTTATAACCTTTTAAATGATACATTCATCATAACTGAAATAACAAATGCAAATAAGTTTGTCTAAAATATTCTAAATTATCTTTATTATTAGGTGTGAAAACTATAATTACTACTAAATTATTAAACTCACACCATCTTGCCATACAAGGGATATGAAGTCACAATAATACGAAAAGGTAAAATAAAAGACAAAGTTTAAGAGGAATCAAGACCAGAGAAAAACAATTAAGTCTTTGGGGAAAGAAAAGACACACATATATGCTAGAGATATTGTGTAACTTTAAGGGCTGAAATGTATCTTCATGAAATAAAAAGTTAAAAAATAAAACAGATGCACCCTTATGAGAAAAGTGTTATCTATCCCCAGAGATGGTAAAATCAGGGTGAGCTAATATGTCACCTATATTGTTTAGAAAGCAGGCATATTTAAGGAAATGTAATAATGGAGTCATAATTTATGCTGTTGATGATAATGGAACACCACATGGAATGAAGATGTGATTTCAAAGAACTCAGTCAGGCACAAAGGCAGACACCTGTAATCCTAGGACCTATGATACAGAAGTACGAAAATTATTCTTAACTATACAGTGAGCTTAAGGCCAACCTGGGCTGTGTGCATAGACCTTGTTACTTCTCCCCCAACTGTCCCTTTGTTTATATTTAGATGGTATTATACATTTCTTCATGAAGTCCTTTATTACACAACCATGGTCATTCTGAATTCAGTAGAGCTACAAAGATGCTAGTTTCAATGGCTGGTGTTCGTAAATGTGCCCCCGAAATGGAAGCTCAGTGAAGGCCTGACTCTTGTGTTGTAGGTCTGTGTGTTCAGTCTATGTAGTCCTTCAGCCTCACGGATGCTCCATGAATATTTGTTAAATGAGTAAATACCCCCATATCAGGGAATTATGTATTTTCAAGCTTTAAGTTGTCTCTTCATAAAGGGCATTTTTCCTTTGTTTTATATCCAGTGAGTTGATAGTACTGCCAGCTGCTGGGATGACAGCTGAAGGGAGAGCTCAATGGTTCTTTTCCATTTATAGATGTCATTAAAGGTTTTAACACACTTGATGAAGCTAACAGCTGCTCCCCTTGTTTAAACAATAAATGATTCATTTGTCTCCACACGTAACACCTAACATTTGAAAAGATTAGTGAGTCAGATGCAAACATGACGGTATGACGTTTGAAATGACTCCTTGCTGGTGGGCCATTTTATAGTCCTGTTTGCTTGAATACCAGTGAGCAGTGTTTATGGCAGCATTTCATTTGTAATCTCTAAATATTGGTTATTATTCTCTATCCCATAAGTATGTAGAAATCCTTCATTTAAATGAAGAAACCCATGTGTAACTTTTTTTTCATTGATTTTTGATAAATCAGGGCAGCACTAGGTTGTACTGTATGTTTGTCTATGATTGTACATATTATTACATCTTATTTTAAATGTATTTATGTGTTCACTCCTTTTTCACTAATGAGAAAGGGTGCCCTTGGCTAAGTACAATTATTTGTTGAAAGATTCCATAAATGTTCTTTAGATGATCACTGTAGCCAAAAGAACTAAACAAGGTCAGAAAGGTCTGAAAATGTTATCTGAGAATTTTTTTTCTTAGGTTTTTCAAGACAGGGTTTCTCTGTGTATCCTTGACTGTCCTGGACTCACTTTGTAGACCAGGCTGGCCTAGAACTCACAGAGATCCGCCTGCCTCTGCCTCCCCAGTGCTGGGATTAAAGGCGTGGCCACCGTGCTAGGCCTGAGGAATCTTCAAAGGAGTCTCATTGAACACAGACAAGGAGATAGTCAACAAAAGAGCAAAACAATTTCCTTATAAAGCAAATGGATTCTTGCCAAAACCATCATGACATTATTTACAGACTAACATTCTGTAGTAATATACATCATAGTTAAAATTTTTAGTTTTTACAAAAATGAACCCCTAAAATGATATGTTTAAGAACTGTATTTGACAGGCATATCTTTGTGAGTTCAAGGCCAGCCTGGTCTACATAGTAAGTTCCAGGACAACCAGAGCTACATAGTAAGACCCTATCTGAAAAACAAACAAACAAACAAACAAACAGAACTACAATTTGAATTACAGTTTTACATTTAGAGTCCTGTGATAATATATGTAAAGCCACATTTGTAGTTTAGAATTATTTGATTATTTTTTAAGAATGATCTTATTTTAAAAAAATAATACTTTCAAAACATTACGTGGTGCTGCATAAAAACCTTTATTAAATCCAACATGATACAGTCACTTAATATCTGAAAATTAATATTTTACAAGTATTAGGTACAATGTAAACATTTACAAAACAGGTACATTTCAGTTACAATTTCAAATATAATTTTTAGAAAGCTGGCAGTTTTCTACAATTAAGGAGTTTTTCCTTAATTAAAAACTTTTCTTGAAATATAAAAGCTATAAATATAAAAATTTTCCATGCCTATAGCAGGCAAGTGATATCTTTTAATCTTGAGATAGTTAAAAATAGAAATCCAGCTCAACTCAAGATCAACTCATTACTTCCCAAAGTCCCTGTAGGGTGAATCCATCCTTCAATTTCTCTATTGCAAGCCCCAGTTCTTCTGAGAACACAGGTTCACGGTCTTGTTGCTTTGGGGAAGGTAAGGAGATGAGAGGGAAATAGAAGATGGGCAAGGAAGAGGAAAAAACAAAGAACGTTTCACTGAGTTAGTGAATGCTAAATGCTGTAATATTGAAACTTAAAATAAAAAAAAACTATAGGAAAATGCCCTTACCTTATTTCCATCAGCAAAATAAGCCTATAAGAAAAAACGATATTTTACATGCTTCATACAAAACAAATCAGGGTAGAAGGAACAGGTAATTCATTTTCAGAAGGATTAAGTAACTAAGTATATTTCACATTTGGCTACTGTGCACTTAATAGTTTCTCTACCTATAATGTTGCCATCAACACATTTCTTGTAGTGGCATGGGCTGTAATTCCAGAAGGTAGAGTCGGGTTGGAACTTTCTAAGAGAGGGGGCAGACTAGTTTACACAGTGAGTTCCCCCAGCTAAGGCTACCTTACACACACATAACTTAGAAAATAATAGATTTTAAAAAACAAAACAAGGTCTGGTGGATAAAGGCACTTGTCACCTTCAAGTGTGACAACCTGAATTTGATCCCCGGGACCATGTGATGGAAGCAGAGAACTGACTCCTGAAACATGTTGCCCTCTGACCTCCACATGTCTTCTTCCCCCAAAACAAATCTAAGACAAATCACAACAAACAAAAACCACAACAAAACAAAAAGGACAACAAAACCAAACCAAAGTAGTTAGCACTTCAATGTGCCAGAACACAGTTGGAGGTGCTATGTCATACTTAACTATTTTATGCCAATTTCACATCTTTATTTGAAACTATTTGTTACTGTGGAGGGAAGGTGTGTTACGATCAGATTTATAAGACTATAGGATATGGAAACATCAGAAAGCGCTATTTTACTTATTTTTTTTTTTGATAAAAGTTCTCACTTATGTAGCCCTGTCTACCTGGCTAGCCTTGAACTCACAGAGATCGGCCTGCCTCCACCTCCTGAGTGCTAGGATTAAAGGCTTGTGCTACCACACCCAGCTCAACATTATTAGTATGTTGGCTTATTAAATAATACTTATTTGGAAATAGGAAAGTATATTGTTCAAATACCTATCCTTCTAAAATAATGTAACTTAAAGAAAAAAATCATTTTATAAAGATGAATTCTTTCCATTTTTTTTTTTTTGAGACAAGGTTTCTCCATGTAACAGCCCTGGCTGTCCTGGAACTCATTCTGTAGACCAAGCTGGCTTTGAACTCCCAGAGATCCGCCTGCCTCTGCCTCCCAAGTGCTGGGATTAAAGGTGTGCGCCACCACCGCCTGGCAATTACAGACAGCTGTGAGCTTGTGAGCTGCTATGTGGGTTCTGGGATTTGAACCTGGGTCCTTTGGAAGAACAGCCACTGCTCTTAACCACTGAACCACCTTTCCAGCCCAAAGATGAATTTTTTAAAAGAGTTTAAATTAATTTTGATATTTAACATGCCACAAATCAAATCTTCTAAATAAATGTTCTCAACCTCTTTTCCTAGGTTGTTTTAGAAAAATATACTATAAGAACTACAAATGCTTATAGGCTGGGAATTTAAAAGTATTCTCACAAAAGAAATTCTCTCACTTAAAAAATTATCCCTCAAGCCGGGCGGTGGTGGCGCACACCTTTAATCCCAGCACTTGGGAGGCAGAGGCAGGCGGATCTTTGTGAGTTCGAGGCCAGCCTGGTCTACAAAGTGAGTCCAGGACAACCAGGGCTACACAGAGAAACCCTGTCTCGAAAAACAAAACAAAACAAAACAAAACAAAAAAAAATTATCCCTCAAACTCATGTCAAAAGTATCAGGTTTTACAACATTCCATAGTTACACTATTACCAACAAACATGACTCAGATACACACCACAAGAAATTTAATAGTTCTTTTTGGTGCTCACCACAAAAGCATCTGTGTGATCATCAGCATCTATTTCCATGTCGTCTTGAATTTGTTCAACAGTCAGAGCTTCAAGTGGCTGTGGCTAAAAGAGGTCAGAGTCAATATTAAACAAGTTGTTTTAGTCAGGCGTGGTGGTGCACGCCTTTAATCCCAGCACTCGGGAGGCAGAGACAGGCGGATCTCTGTGAGTTCGAGGCCAGCCTGGTCTACAAAGTGAGTCCAGGACACCCAGGGATACACAGAGAAACCCTGTCTCGAAAAACCAAACAAACAAACAAACAAACAAACAAAACAAAACAATTTTAAAAAGTTGTTTTAGAAAAATATACTATAAGAACTACAAATACTTATAACGGGTAATATAATGCAAACCACTCGAGTCATTCTATAAATTATATTGTCATATTAAAATTAGCTTGAGTTGTAAAAGTGTCAAACATTAAATCTGAAGTCAACATCATCAAAACCATTAAAACAGGAAATGTGTATCTATTTAATGTACTTAGAAATGTTCTTAAAATAAAAAACTCTTAGACTCAATTGCTGTTCTTTCAGACAGAAAGGCCACCCTGAAGAACTTAGAAGGCAGCTGAGAAGTGAGAGTGGGTGACTGTGGTGACTGTGACTAGTTATGGGTAGGAGCTACAGTCAAAGGAGAGGGGGAGGAGAAATGAAAGCCAGAGAGGACAGGGAGTGAACACCACCACCAGGTGTCTCCTGTGCGCCCCACATTTATGTACACATGGCTGTGAGGTTATGTACATGTAAAGGTTATATACTTGTAGAGATGAGGTTATATACAGGTACAGGTAAGGTTATATATATGTAGAGGTGAGGCTATATACATGTAGAGGTGAGGTTATGTGGAGGTAAGGCTATATACATGTAGCTGTGAGGTTATATACATGTAGAGGTGAGGCTATGTACATGTAGCTGTGAGGTTATATACATGTAGAGGTGAGGCTATATACA